>JAEIHA010000916.1:0-16950 GCA_018904595.1 Zaprionus indianus | reverse complement strand
TATATACGAGGGTCGTTTGATAAGTCCGTGACTTTTTGTATTTGCCGCGCACCTGCTCTAAATACAACACTGCTCCTGTCAGCAGTTATCGATTAACAGCTGACTGTAAAATTTTGAGAAAGCTGCGCTTTTTTGGTTTGCGTTTTATAGGCATTGAAAGCAGACGATCTCGTGAATTTTAACGAAAATGGAAAAAAGTGAATTTCGTGTCAGCATGGCAAAATTTCATAAATTGCACACGAACTGCTACCCCATCCAGCATATTCTCCAGATTTAGCCCCCTGTGACTATTTTTGTTTCCAAACATGAAGAAATGGCTCGGCGGTAAGAGATTCGGGTCATCACAGAAACAAACGACTATTTTGAGGGCCTTGAGAAAACCTATTATTTGGAAGGAATAAAAAATTGGAAAACGCTGGACTAAATGTATAGAGCTAAAAAAAAGGAGATTATGTTGAGAAATAAAACGCTTCTTTGACGAAAAAATATATTTTATTCAAAAAGTCACGGACTTATCAAACGACCCTCGTATGTATGTGAAGCACTTTCAAGTAGGTATGTAGGAACATAAAAACACATATATGTAAGTTTGTAGGAAAGTAAAGCACTTGTATGGGGTTTGTAGGAAGGTAGATCAATTTGTAGGAATGTAAGCACTTGTATGTATGTATGTAGGTTTGTACTTATCTGGGTCTATCAAAACGAAGTGGTGGTGAGTTATCCGGCTCGAAGGACCAAAATGTTCTCTTGAGAACTTGTAGGAGGACAGATCCAGATTTGATGTGGTAGCCTTCTGTTGTAGTTGTTCTGCTAGTTGTAGTTTTTGAACTAGGTTTTAGAGTAAAAAACACTAGTGATTTTCTTTTTTGTGTCGTTTATTTCTGCACGGCGTGTGCTTACACTCTACTTGTAATGCTAAAAGATTTTGCAGTAAGGAGATCTTGCTTGTAACTTTGCTTTTTTGGAACAGTGGCAGAGGAAAGCTTGCATTAGTGAAAGCTTCGGCCCAAACGGGAAGCTTGTGTTCGAAGCGTGAGCTTTAAATTAACCCATTGGTTATCCCCTTCAAATACGAACACTCGGCAATGGTCCTAGGTGATCTAGATGAACCGTATCAAAGGGAGTTGGGCTTTTTGGTATACTATGTAGTGTCCTGTTGTGTATTGCCCTCGGAACGGAATGAAGGATACACGGCAAGCAGATGCGAATATATTTCTCGACTTTACTTCTCATAAGAGGAAACCAATAACTTTGTTTCAATTTTCCAATACACTTATCTGCAGCAAGGTGGCCTAACTTTTCATGACATTTTCTTATGACCTCCTCCTGCATGCAACTAGGGGCGTATAAGTACAAATTCCTATCAAGATCACTCCTATAAACAATTCCATCTACTAGCTCAAATCCGGGGACTTCCTTTTTCTCTAAGTTTTCTCTCAACGCACGTAATTCGGGATTTCTTGACTGCTCGGTCTGCAATAACAAATCAATGTCTCCAGGGGTAGCTCCTACAACTCCAACCATTGATTCGGGCATGGCTATAGTAGAAGGCGACGGAACTCGGTTTGTGCCATCACACGGTACTACAGGGGCGTTCAACAACAAGGGTTCATCTAAATCTTCTATCGTTCTACACGGTAACGGTTCACTATAGGGTCTAACGGGTCTATAAAGGGTCGCACTGTCACATAGTTTTTCAACACGATCTACTTCTTTTTCTGTACGAAAATCGCACGAATCATCTGTTTTGCCAGTAAGATCTTCTAACAACTCGGTCTGTCTACTAAGGGCATCTACATGGTACATACTCGAACCGGGTCTATGGGCAATAGTAAAATTGTAACTTTCCAATTCTAGGGACCAACGGGCTATACGAGGATTGATTGCTTTCTTGTTCAGAGTCTGCACTAAAGAATTACAGTCGGTTACAATAAGGAAAGGACGGTGCTCCAGGTAAACACGAAATCGGCGCAACGCGTAAATAATGGCCAGGGTTTCTAACTCAAAACTATGGTATCGGGACTCGGCACCTGACGCTTTACGAGAATAATAGAATACGGGGTGGAGTTTATTGTCAGACTGTCGCTGCATCAATACAGCGCCAAATCCATGTGAACTAGCATCGGTATGCAGCTCCGTTTCAGAGCTTGGATTATAGATAGCCAATACAGGGGCGGACGATAGGGCTTCTTTCAGCGTGTTGAAAGCGTATTTTTCTTGTTCGGACATAGGAAACGGACCACCCTTTTTTAACAACTCAGTTAATGGCTTCGCAATACGTGAAAAGTTTTGAACGAACTTCCGAAATACGAAAACAATCCAAGACACGAATGCAAAGTCTTACCATTATACGGCTCTGGGTAGTTTTTTATAACTCTTAAGTGTTGATCACTCGGAGAAATACCTTGACTGCTAACATCATACCCTAAATACTCGATGCGCCTTTGCATAAATTCACTCTTTTTGAAATTGACCTCAAGATTATACTCAACCAGTCTGTCTAACAACTTTGCTAAAATATTATAATGTTCCTCCACAGATCGAGTAGCTAAAATAATATCGTCCATGTATACCATAACCTGACGAGCTCTAACCATATCCTGCAATACATCTGAAATAAATCGCTGAAATACAGCTGGTCCATTCTTAAGGCCAAAAGGCATTCTCAAATACTCAAATTGCCCGTCAGGTGTTACAAAGGCTGTATACTTTACAGACTCTTCCTCAATTCCAATATGGTGATACCCATTCTTCAAATCAATAGTGGTAAATACTGATTTTCCTTCTAAATACTCTAAACAATCTTCAATTAATGGCAACGGAAAGTTATCACGGATTGTCATCTTATTAAGACCACCATAATCTACACACATTCGCACTTTTCCATCCTTCTTCTTTACTAGAACTACTGTTGAGGCATAACGAGAGTTACTAGGTCTTATTACATTTTCTGATAATAATTCATTAATGGTTTTCGAGACAATTTCTCTTTCATAAAACGACAATCTCCTGGGAGGACTATAAAAGGATGTCATGTCATTTAATCGTATGCGCGTAGTGCATCTTGCTGGACCGGAACTTTTACAAAATTGTTGCATGTAATGTTCTCGCACTATTTTTTGGCAGGCGCCAGTTACCTTCTGCCCAAATTCATTGCCAACGTTAACCTCACTCTCATCCAAAAGAGCAGCACAGACACTGGACAGCTCAAGGAACCATTCTCTACATCTATCGGCCTCAACCGGGGATACATTTGAGTTTACAGGGTATTTTAAAGGGTAATCTTTAACTAATTGAGTATTGTTTAACAAGGATGCACAGATAGATTTGTGAGAAAATAAACAAGTTTTATTCTTAGAGTTCTCTTTAGTAGGGTTACGCAAAATTAATTTCATCTTTAGTGTTTTCATTATATCTCTTCCCAGCAATAGCGGTGCGGGTAAAATTAATCGTAAGAAAACATCTGACTTTTCCTTAAGTCATTATTACATTCCCTCCAATTCCATGGAATGGCGTTTTGCTTAATTTTACCTTATCGAATATATTTTTGAATATGCGCTTTGTCGCAAAGCTTACGGGACTTCCGGTATCTAATAAGGCAATTAATTTAATATCAGTGCATCCTGTCTCACAAGGTACTCTTATACTCACTACTTCAACAAAGGACTCCCCGTTTTCTGGGCTCAAGGGATACCCAATACCACCAACTCCCGGTTTGCCCCTGTTCGGGCACTGTCTATATTGGTGTCCCGTTTGAAAACAATTGAAGCACCCTCCTTCTGGGCGTTTGGGGCGCTGACAGTCCTTCCCGATGTGTCCCATACGGCGACAGTTAAAACATCTGATTTCGCTAAGCGGCGTCCTCTTAGCTGCATCTGTCGAACGGGGTGCAGCCTCATGAATCTTGTCGGCACGCTCCATATTCCTCTTAATCATTACCGCCTGATACCTCATCATCTTCACACGCAATTCGCTCAAGGAAGTAAAGTAGTATAGCGGAGCTGCATTCCCCGAGCGGTCATCCAGGCCATCCAATATGTACTTGATTATGTCTGTCTCCTGGAAATTTCCTTGCTGCGCCAGATTCCGCATAGCAATGAAATAAGTCAGCACCGATTCTCCTTGCAGGATTCTGCGACCCTCCAAACGCTTGGCCACTTCATGGTTCGATGTTTCGACACCGAAAACCTTGACCAACGTTTCCTTTAGTTGGTCCCACGTGGTAGTCATTTCGTACATTATATACTATACAGAGAGCACACGGTTAGCAAGACTCCAGCGCTGAACACCATTCAGTCCATACATCAGGGCAGACCTTTCCAACTCCCTGATCCAGACATGGACTGACAAGAAATCGTCTCCCGAGAACTTAGGAATGCTTCCCTCGATGTCGGCGACACTCAGCTGACTGCGTTCCTCTATTGCAGCCCGCTCCGCACCCTTCTCCATCTCAGAAACCTTCAGTTTCAGTGCAGCGACTTCTCTACGGGCATTGATCAAGTCCGCTTCGAGCCGTAGGGTTTCCAGCTCTGCCATCATATTTGGCACCGTCGCCTCCGATGACGAAATTGAATGTGCGTCATCCTGTACTACCAGACCTGGCTGCTGTCCCTCCGCAATGCGACCATCTCCTTCCATGGCAAGCTGTGCCAACGGTTGTGCCAATTCAACATCATTATCTTGGCCACGACGCAAGTTCACTGCTTCCATCAGGTTTAGATCCAACACTTCGGGTTTGAAAAGCGCGTCAGCACGGTCAGCCATTACTGCTTTCATCAAACTGCGCAGTTGGTAAATCGAGACGCCCTCGGGCACCGGCACTTTGTTTTTAGCAAGCAACTCCAAAAGCTCTGGCTTTGTCAGTTTCACGATATCAATGTAACTCATATGTTCCATAATTGTCTTTTTTTTTTTTGGGCAAACCCCACACCTGATTTATAATTTCTTTACTTTAATTCTCTTTTTTCACCACGCCACAAATCACGTGTTCTTCCCTCTTTTTTTCCTTTACAATGTGCCCAACTTATGCTATTTTTTTAATACTAGACGTTGTTATCGATATGTACTTATTATTATCGCTTTTAATTTGGTATTTACATGTCAAAGCTTTCAAGCATAGTCGTAACGGTCCTGTTCCGCTCAGATGCATCTTTGTCGGTGCTGAATCATAGAAACAGCTCTTTTTTACAGAGAGTCTGCTCTATAAATGTTGCTGCCCTCCTCTATTTGCACTCTTTCTGATCGGTCGAGTTCCAAGTGTCAACTCCACGTCGGTTATAAAAGATTTTGATTAAATCTGGGTGCATGAGCTGGGGTGTATGGATATGGTTGGCAGTAAGGTTGGAAAACATTATTATGAAATGGTTGGAAAGGTGTTATAGGCTTGTTCTGGCTATTAACTTGTCTGTTTTGTGGGTTCGTTGGTGTCCTATTGGAATTATTTATTTATTTATTTATTTAATTAATTTAAAGTCAACTAAATGCAGTCGACTGAATTGACAAAAGAACAATTAAAAAGTGAAAAATTTATAAAAGCATAAAGTATATATAAAGGTTTTAAAAGATCTAAGATTATTTTAATTTTATTAAATTTAATTTTAATTTAATTTAATTTAATTTAATCTGGGATAGACAAAGATATAACCGATCCAACATTTGTTGCAAAGAATTGGGGAAAACCCAGAAAAACCCAATCAGATCAGGAGAGTTAATAGTATTAGTAAAAATTTAGTATATGTTAAGACCTGCCCAACCGACCGAGGGGCAGTGTCATAAACGCGAGCATGCAGAAATAGAAGCTAAGAAAAAATAGACAGGCGTTTCGAGGAAAATTTAACTTCTAACCTAGGTAGGACAAAAGTTTAAATTTTAAGGTTGGTACAGAGTCTGTATTTGTTAATATGAAGGAGTACTTATTAAAATCAGGGGGCATAGTTCTATCTACAATTAGGAAGAGTTAGTGGTAAGTAATTACGGGTAATTCTACATGGGACGGCGAAGTTTAACTGGCTAACCAGATCAACACTCTCAACGTCCCCTTGGATAAGGTTATTCATAAAAACTACACCAAGCATAGTTCTACGGTTAGCTAAGGACGGTAAATTAAGTAATCTAAGTCTATTTGTATAAGGAGGAATTCTTATATCTACATCCCAGTTGAGACCTCGCAAGGCGAAAATTAAAAAGTTCTTTTGTACGGATTCAATACGGTCCCTGTGAATCGAGTACTGAGGACACCAAACGCATGATCCGTACTCCAAAATTGGACGAACAAGTGAGGTATAAAGGGTCTTTGTTAGATAAGGATCGTCAAACTCCTTAGACCATCGCTTAATAAAGCCAAGTATTCCCATAGCCTTATTGACCATTGTAGAAATATGTTCCGAAAACTTAAGTTTACGGTCCAGACGGATACCAAGATCGTCAACTAAGGCAATTCTTTCTAAGGCACAACCACAAAGTGTATAGGATACCAACTCTGGGCTGGTTCGGTAGAATGTCATCAGCTTGCATTTAGAATTATTCAGAATTAATAAATTTACACGGCACCATGATTGAAAACTATCTAGGTCAGCTTGTAAGTAAGAGTGACAGAAGGCATCTTTAAGTTGAAAACACAGCTTTACATCATCTGCATACATAAGAGTGCGAGCAGATCGTATGACAAGCGGAAGGTCATTGATGAAAAGAGTGAATAGAAGGGGACCTAAATGACTCCCTTGAGGAACACCAGAGGTGGCATGAAGTGGGTTTGAAAGGCAATCTTTAAAAAGTACCATTTGGGTTCTGTCAGTCAGATAACTAACAATCCAACTAAGAAGTTTAGGCGAGAAACCAAGAAGTTTAAGCTTTTCTGCTAGGAGGGAATGATTTACTGAGTCAAAAGCTTTACTGAAATCAGTATAAATGACATCAGTTTGAAGATTTTGCTGAAATCCCTGTACTACAAAGGATGTCAGCTCAAGTAAATTTGTCGTAGTGGAACGACGTTTGATGAATCCGTGTTGACAAGGGGAAATGATGGATCTACAAAAGTGTTGCAAGTGAGGGGTTAAGACATTCTCGAAGAATTTAGGTATGGCCGATAGCTTAGAGATGCCTCTATAGTTAGTTGCATCCGACTTGCTGCCCTTTTTGAGTAAGGGAATAATGAATGATTCCTTCCAAATGGAAGGAAAAAAGAAGTTTCTAAGGACAGCGAGAATAGCTTTAGCAATGGCTTACTCAGGGAATTAGCACAGAACCGTAGTACGCACGCGGGAATTCCGTCGGGGCCTGGCGAGTAAAGTGGTGTAACCAAGTGAAGATCCCTAGCAATTGAACTTTCATTCAAAAGTGGAGTGAAGATACCATTCGAGCATGGGATATTATAAGGATATGACTGAGTATTATGGGTGGCAGGTAAATAAGTAGTTTGAAAAAACCTTGCAAACATATCGGCCATGGCCTGATCCGTGTCTGCAATAGCATTTTCAAATTCCAATTTACATGGAAAAGCCGCTGATTTACGCTTCATGTTAACAAAATTATAAAACTGTTTGGGGTTTTGAAAAAACTGAGCCCTACAACGGTTTAAATAATTTTTATAACACTTGGCGTTAAGCACGGTGAAGTTTGACCGAGCAGTTAAATAGCGAGAAAAGAATAAAGAAGAGTGTTTAAGTTTATATTTTTTAAATAAGGCGTTCTTTAAATTCTTTAGGCGTGACAGCTCTTTTGTAAACCACGGGGGGCTTACTTGAGGCTGTCGGATAGAGTCTCGGAACACATATATCAAAGAATGAATTAATGGTGCTATAAAAGATTTTTATGGCTACTTCCATATCAGTGCACAGGTGAAGATTAGACCAGTCAAAGTTAGAAATAAGGTTATTTAATAATAGGAAGTCTGCTTTTCTGAAACAGCGCACACGCTTACTATTAGTGTTACTATTAGTCAAAGAATAATATCCCAAATCGAAATTGACTTCGAAGGTGGGATGGTAAGGATCTTCAGGTACAGAGAGGGGTTGGGCCCTATTTAAAATTACCTTAGATGGATCAGAAACGAAACATAGATCCAGCGATCTTTTCATGGAGTTAAGAACATGATTGACCTGCGACAATGACATGTCAAACAGTCCATCGAAAAGATCGTGCTGCTGGGAAGGCAATAGAGAATATTCCTCCGGACTAGGTGTCCAATTGCAGTCAGGAATATTAAAGTCCCCAAGGACTATGAACTGATCCCTGTCTGATAACAGGTTAAATACAGTCTTAATTGCAGACAAATGCTGCGAATAGACTGATGATTCCGATGACGGCGGAATATATGAGCAGGTTATATATAAGAAAAAGCCGGGAAGGTGTAGTTTTACACAAATAAATTCAATATCATATTGAACCTCCGGCTGTATAAAATCTGATGTAATGGTGGAGTCTACTGCAACAAGAACGCCACCACCACGTCGATCAGTTCTATCACGCCTGTAAATAGTGTACTTACTTGGTAAAACCTCGGAGCTTAGGATTTCCGGTTTTAACCAAGTCTCTGTTAACACCAAAAACTGAGAAGTAAATGAAAGACTATTCAGAAAGAAAGTTGAAAGTTTGCTACGAAGGCCTCTTACATTTTGATAGGAGAAAGAAAGATAAGAGTTTACTTTTTTGTCGTCTTATTGGGCGCAGTGGTCTGGTTTGGCAAAGTAAGTCTAATCGGGGGCCGATTCTTTTTTTCTTTGCCTCGAATTCTTTAACCACGATATGAGCTGGCCAAAAATCAGGCGTGCATATGTGGTTAAAGCAATCGTTAGGGACACAAAGTTTAAAGGATGATACGTCCCGTTCATAAGAGAACTTAAATTTTTCCACCCTTATCTCAGCGGCTTGTATTTTGGCTTGAATAAAAGCCATAACATCATCAGATGTGAGATCAGGGGCAAGCCTGGAAACAAAGATTTGTTTCCTCGGGGGAATCCCTACAAGAGGCTTGGGCACCACTGATAAAGAAGCAGTGGTTGTTGCCCTGGGTGAAGCAGACACAGGTATTGAGGAAGGTGCTAAAATAGTAGGGATTTTTGGCGTCACTGGCTGCGAAGACTCACTGTTGACACATTCGGAAACCGAATTTTTCTGAGCCGCCGATCTCGTTACCACCGATGTGGTGACCGGTATCAACGGCTGTGTCAACGGAGTATCCATTATAATAAGACACCACTGTAAAAGAGTAGCCAAATAAAACGTTAGAAAAAACTAAGAGTAAACTATGTACGAAAAAAGAGAGCAAATGCTAAATAGGCGAGAGCGTTAGCTGTCGTTACAGTAACTGCAACAACAAATGCACAGCGCAGACGAAAGTAGGAGAGAGAGAGCGAACAGAAGAGAGTAAGCGCGCTCACGACAGAATCTAAAAATAGATCAAGCTACCAAGTAATGCAACAACAAAGCTACAAAGAGTTGATGTAAACAAAGAAGCAAATTGCAAACCAATTACCAAATTACCAAACACAAATCTTTGACTAATTTAATAGAAAAGCACTCGCGAGTGAACAGATTCTGCAGCAAAAGAATAAGAAAAAACACTACAAGAAGTATTAATAAGCTTTTGTTACATAGAACACCGGTTGTTCAAAGAAATAAAGAAACTTCGGGGAGCAAAAGAAAAACGCGTCTGTTCACTTGAAGAGAAAGCTTGTATACCATAATTATGGACTGACTTAAAGTTATCTTTCCTTGGTGTTGGCGTTTCGTAGAGGCCTTTTTCTTGTATAATATTAATCAAAGATATTAAATCGGGGATGTGACATTTAATTATTCTTATGTGAATATGGTTAGGAAGTTTTAGAATTAGGTTCTCTGTACTATCTTGGAGGAGTCTAGTGAATAGGGCGGTTTCTGCAGAGTTACTTTCTAGTTCTAACTTACTCATTTAAACTTGTCGTCTTCTCTCGGGCTCTTCCAAAAACTGTCTGATGTTGCCTCTGTATTGGGTGTTGCGGAATTCCTCCAAAAGTTGTTGGTTCGGTGTTTGTGGCTTGTAGTAGGGAATCAAACTTGTCCTTAACTCCAGCTGGCGAAGTTGTTGGTTCCCAGTGTGCGGATGACGTCGCCACTGATGTTACGCTCGATGTGTCCGTAAATTATCAGCTTCTGTCTTTCGTCAGTGGTCTGGTACAAGGCCAGAATGAAATTACAGGGGCTGGCGTTGATACTGCCATTGTTGTTTGTTGGTTCGATTAAGGTTTAATTATTTGTTGTTGTATTTGTTGTTCACTTAGTCGTAAGTTTTAGTGACACAAAGAATCCTACAGAACAGAGCCATGCTCAAATAGACCCTCCATTCCCACAAGACCCCACCTTTTTAGAAACCTCCACACTCAAAGAGAACATATTCCGGCAAGACCACTTAAATACAGAGGAAAGACACAAACTAATAAACTTATTGACAAAATTTAAAGACATTGAATTTCACGAAGGCGACAAACTTAGTTTTACGAACCAAGAAAAACACACAATCAGTACTACACACACACAATATCCCCGTTTATTCTAAGCTGTATAGTTTCCAACAAACGTACGAAAAGGAAGTGGAGAAACAAATCCAAAAAATGTTAGAGCAGGGTATCATTCGAGAAAGCAACTCACCGTATTGTAGCCCCATTTGGGTCGTACCAAAAAAATTATATGCTTCTGGACAATAGAAAATTCCGCATAGTAATAGACTACAGAAAATTAAACGAAATAACAATAAATGACCGATACCCTATGCCAAATATAGCCGAAATATTAGGAAAACTAGGGAGGTCTAATTACTTTACAACAATAGACCTGGCAAAAAAAATAGAAATGGACCCAGAGTCAATAGCCAAGACAGCTTTCTGCACTAAATATGGACATTATGAATATACAAGAATGCCAATTGGGCTTAAAAATGCCCCCGCCACCTTCCAACGCTGTATGAATAATCTGCTCCGTCCGCTCTTAAATAAAATCTGTCTAGTATACCTAGATGATATCATCGTTTTTCCACCTCTTTAGAGGAACACCTTCAGTCCCTTAAAGCAGTTTTCGAGAAATTATCTCAAGCTTACTTAAAGCTACAGCTAGATAAATGTGAATTCCTAAGACAGGAAACTACCTTTCTAGGACACGTTATCACTAAAGATGGGATTAAACCAAATCCTGAAAAATCACAGGATACCACAGAAAATTCATACCTAATTTCTCCGATATAGCCAAACCATTGACTAAATGTCTAAAAAAAGGAAGTCAAGGTAGATATAAACCAAAGAGACTACATAGAGGCATTTCATAGCGGAGTACTCGAGCTAGCAAGTTAGCCTGTTTCATGGAGCTATGTGACGCTGCAGATAACGATATCTGGGGATTAGCTTACAAGGTGGCAATTAAGAAGCTAAAAGCTGCTAAGCCGATGAGAGCCATAATTAGGACATTAGTAGGCATCCACCCCCAGGTAACATTCAGATCCCGATCGGACATGAGGTCACAGTGGAGGATGTGGTAATAGCTACGAACAAACTCGGAATCGATAAAACCCCAGGGCCTGATCGGATTCCGAACAAAGCCGTCAAACTAGCCATTGAATTAAATCCAGGTGCTTTTGTGGACCTGTATAACCTGTTCCTGAAGGAAGGCAGGTTTCCGGATAGGTGGAAGGTGCAAAAGCTAGTTTTGCTCCCAAATCCTAATAAACAAAACGGAGATCCCGCATCGTTCCGGCTTATCTGTCTCATCGACACGGCTGGCAAACTGCTGGAGAAGATACTGGCAACTAGGCTTAATTGGGCCATAGGAGAAGCTGGCGATCTCTCACCGATGCAATTCGGATTTAGGAAACAGAGATCTACGTTAGATGTGATTGCAACAGTGGTGGACATTGCTGCCAAAGCCCTAGAAGGAACCCGATGGAAATTAGGCACGAAGCAATACTGCGTAGCGCTCACCCTGGACATCAAGAACGCGTTTAATACCGCAAACTGGGCGAAAATTCTTAGTGCAATAGCGAACTTCGAGGTTCCAGAGTATTTATTCTGCATTATTGAAGACTACTTCAAAAATAGAGTCCTTAAATACTAAACCCTGGAAGGCGAGGAATCTTATTCTATCACAGGAGGTGTACCACAGGGCTCTGTCCTTGGACCCATACTGTGGAATGCCATGTATGATGGGATACTATGGCTGCAGCTTCCAGGGGATACCAGCATAATAGGCTTTGCAGACGATGTAGCTGTAGTTGTGGTGGCCAAACAAGTCCATGAGGCTGAGGAAAAATGCGGGGCTGCAGTTTCCATCATAAAGGACTGGCTAAGTAGAGCGGGCCTCCAGTTAGCGGACCAAAAGACGGAGGCAGTACTCATGAGCAGTAGAAAGGTACCTGAAACTATCCAGC
This sequence comes from Zaprionus indianus, assembly GCA_018904595.1. NCBI lineage: Eukaryota > Metazoa > Arthropoda > Insecta > Diptera > Drosophilidae > Zaprionus > Zaprionus indianus. Next base: position 4,562 of record JAEIHA010000916.1, on the reverse strand, counting down.
TGAACATGGGTTCCACAGTCGTCCAATCAGCGAGAGCCATCAAATATCTCGGGGTATACCTAGATGACAGACTCTCGTTTAAAGAACACTTAATGCATGCCAGCAGTAGAGCAGCCGAGCTTGGCAGATCTCTAAGCACGAATACGTCTTCTTATAGAAGTCATCAAATCCAAGATGCTGTATGGCGCACAGGTATGGGCCAAAGCTACGGAGAAGAAAAGCTACAGGCGGGGCCTAGAGTCCACATACAGACTCGGAGCTCTAAGGGTCTGTTCTGGGTTTAGAACCATATCCGATGACGCCGCACTGGTTATAGCTGGGTTGATACCAATCGACCTACTAGCAGTTAAGGCACAGGAACTGTTTGTCTTGAGGCAGCAAACTATGAACGACCAGCCACTCGATGCCCGCGAGCGCAAGCTTCAGGTCAGGTATTAGAGGATTGGAAGAGAGAAGATGGGACGGATCCAGCAAAGGGAGGTGGACTCACATACTTATCCCAGATGTAACGAAATGGGTGCAGAGGCGCCATGGGTAGGAGTAGTATGGAAATGGGGATTCAAGGAATGGAATGTTAATTGGTTTTTGAGGGATTAGGGATTAAATGTAGGGGAGCGTGGGAAATGAGGGTTAAATTAGGATGAGGGGTGATGAGGGGTGACGAGGGTTGACAGGTGAGTGAGGATCGCAGGTGGGGTGCGTGGGAATTTAGGGTTAAATTATGGTGAGGGGTGATGAGGGTTGACAGGTGAGTATGTGTGAATGAAGATCGCAGGTGGGGTGCGCGGGAATTTAGGGTTATAATTAGGGTGCGAAGGGTCGCGAGGGTCACTGATCGTGTTTACATGCACACGTGTTAGGGTGCGTGGGTGCATGCGTAAGCATGCATGAGCATGGGATAAAGGGTGAGGGACAAAGGGTGATAAAGGTTGACAACAAGTGAGTATTAGCAAATGAGGATCGCAAGTGGGGGGTGCGGGGGGATTTAGGATCGCAAGTAGGGTGCGTGAGAAATTAGGGTGCGTGGGTGCATGCATAAGCATGCATGCGTAAGCATGCATCAGCAGGGATAAAGGGTGAGGGACAAATGGTGATAAAGGTTGACAACAGGTGAGTATTAGCAATTAAGGATCGCAAGTAGGGTGCGTGAGAAATTAGGGTTATAATTAGGGTGGGAGGTGATAAAGGTTGACATCAGTATTAGCAATTGAGGATCGCAAGTGGAGGTGCGTGGGAATTTAGGGTTATGATCAGGGTGGGAAGGATCGCGCAGATAACGATATCTGGGGATTAGCTTACAAGGTGGCAATTAAGAAGCTAAAAGCTGCTAAGCCTGCCCCCCCAATGGAGGCTGATACGATGAGAGCCATAATTAGGACATTATTTCCACCAATGCAGGAGGTTAGTAGGCATCCACCCCCAGGTAACATTCAGATCCCGATCGGACATGAGGTCACAGTGGAGGATGTGGTAATAGCTACGAACAAACTCGGAATCGATAAAACCCCAGGGCCTGATCGGATTCCGAACAAAGCCGTCAAACTAGCCATTGAATTAAATCCAGGTGCTTTTGTGGACCTGTATAACCTGTGCCTGAAGGAAGGCAGGTTTCCGGATAGGTGGAAGGTGCAAAAGCTAGTTTTGCTCCCAAATCCTAATAAACAAAACGGAGATCCCGCATCGTTCCGGCTTATCTGTCTCATCGACACGGCTGGCAAACTGCTGGAGAAGATACTGGCAACTAGGCTTAATTGGGCCATAGGAGAAGCTGGCGATCTCTCACCGATGCAATTCGGATTTAGGAAACAGAGATCTACGTTAGAAGTGATTGCAACAGTGGTGGACATTGCTGCCAAAGCCCTAGAAGGAACCCGATGGAAATTAGGCACGAAGCAATACTGCGTAGCGCTCACCCTGGACATCAAGAACGCGTTTAATACCGCAAACTGGGCGAAAATTCTTAGTGCAATAGCGAACTTCGAGGTTCCAGAGTATTTATTCTTCATTATTGAAGACTACTTCAAAAATAGAGTCCTTAAATACTAAACCCTGGAAGGCAAGGAATCTTATTCTATCACAGGAGGTGTACCACAGGGCTCTGTCCTTGGACCCATACTGTGGAATGCCATGTATGATGGGATACTATGGCTGCAGCTTCCAGGGGATACCAGCATAATAGGCTTTGCAGACGATGTAGCTGTAGTTGTGGTGGCCAAACAAGTCCATGAGGCTGAGGAAAAATGCGGGGCTGCAGTTTCCATCATAAAGGACTGGCTAAGTAGAGCGGGCCTCCAGTTAGCGGACCAAAAGACGGAGGCAGTACTCATGAGCAGTAGAAAGGGGGGACAAAGGGACAAAGTGATAAAGGTTGACAGCAGGGGCGAGTATGTGTGAATAAGTGATAAAGGGTGAGAAGGGTCGCGAGGATCGCTGCTCGTGTTTACATGCACACGTGCTAGGGTGTGTGTGTGTTAGGGTGCATGCAAGAGCATGTGATTAAGGGTGCGGGACACAAAGTGATGAGGGTCGACAGCAGGTGAGTATGTGTGTAAATGAGCATGCATAATCGTGTTTGCATGCACACGTGTTAGGGTGCATGCAGGCGTGTGTGTGACTTATGACGTCGGTCGGTCGGTCGGTCGGTCGATCGTTGACATCAGGTGAATCTTAACACATGAGGGTCGCTGACGAGGGTAATGCCATATTTGACAGGTCGGGGCACCCTAGCACAACATGTTAATCTGTTATAACAAAACACTGCAACCTGTTGACATCGTCATCGTCATTGTCGTCGTCGTCATCTATTATCCTAATTATTTTTTATGAACCGAGGGTGGTTAGGTGTAGTATATAATAAAATCAGCTAAACAGCAACAACAAGGAGAACAACATCAGCTAAACAGCTAAACAGCTAAACAGCTAAGCACCAAACAGCTAAACAGATCAACAACAATAATAATAATAACAACAACAACAATTTGGTTTTATATAAATTTTTATTTATTTCATAAAACGTAAGGCAAGTTCAGCTAAACAGGTAAACAACATCAGCTAAACAGTTAAACAGTAATAATAATAAAAACAACAACAATTTGGTTTTATATAAATTTTTATTTATTTCATGAAACGTAAGGCAAGTTTATCATAATAATTTATAATATTTTCAGCTTCGGACATCTGGCGTTGTTCACTATAGCATCCGCAGGTATCAGGTCCTTCACTCGCCTCATCGTTAGACCATGGACATGAAGATCTATGTGTTCCATATTTGGATGTCTTAAACGGAGTCTTTTCCGCTAGCTTTAGGGATGCTTCTATTTGTTCCATCCTTTTGAGATCATTATGATGGATAAAACCATCCCAATGCCTTATCTTTTATTTTTAGTGAGTTCATGTTGCTCATTTAGTTGTGGCCGAATTCTTTCTTCGTTCTTTTCCAAAATGCGTCGTTTTATCGCAATAATTTTTGGAAGCGATAAAACTATATCTAACTTCAATTATCTAAGTCATCAACCTTGCTTAGCAACATAATTACGTCCATACAACACAATAGCAAGATCGCATCAAACTTGTTGCTTCGAACATGTTCGATGATGTTTGCTGTTGCCGTGCGTAATGTTCCCCTAGTTTCGAACCAGCATCCGCCAATTCGTATTGCATGTCAAAGCTTTCAAGCATAGTCGTAACGGTCCTGTTCCGCTCAGATGCATCTTTGTCGGTGCTGAATCATAGAAACAGCTCTTTTTTGCAGAGAGTCTGCTCTATAAATGTTGCTGCCCTCCTCTATTTGCCCTCTTTCTGATCGGTCGAGTTCCAAGTGTCAACTCCACGTCGGTTATAAAAGATTTTGATTAAATCTGGGTGCATGAGCTGGGGTGTATGGATATGGTTGGCAGTAAGGTTGGAAAACATTATTATGAAATGGTTGGAAAGGTGTTATAGGCTTGTTCTGGCTATTAACTTGTCTGTTTTGTGGGTTCGTTGGTGTCCTATTGGAATTATGGACTGACTTAAAGTTATCTTTCCTTGGTGTTGGCGTTTCGTAGAGGCCTTTTTCTTGTATAATATTAATCAAAGATATTAAATCGGGGATGTGACATTTGATTATTCTTATGTGAATATGGTTAGGAAGTTTTAGAATTAGGTTCTCTGTACTATCTTGGAGGAGTCTAGTGAATAGGGCGGTTTCTGCAGAGTTACTTTCTAGTTCTAACTTACTCATTTAAACTTGTCGTCTTCTCTCGGGCTCTTCCAAAAACTGTCTGATGTTGCCTCTGTATTGGGTGTTGCGGAATTCCTCCAAAAGTTGTTGGTTCGGTGTTTGTGGCTTGTAGTAGGGGAATCAAACTTGTCCTTAACTCCAGCTGGCGAAGTTGTTGGTTCCCAGTGTGCGGATGACGTCGCCACTGATGTTACGCTCGATGTGTCCGTAAATTATCAGCTTCTGTCTTTCGTCAGTGGTCTGGTACAAGGCCAGAATGAAATTACAGGGGCTGGCGTTGATACTGCCATTGTTGTTTGTTGGTTCGATTAAGGTTTAATTATTTGTTGTTGTATTTGTT
>JAEIHA010000913.1:0-17269 GCA_018904595.1 Zaprionus indianus | reverse complement strand
GGCTAAACACAGGCTAGACACAGGCTAGACACAGGCTGAAACTGGGCCTGAACACAGGCTAGACACAGGCTAGACACAGGCTAGACACTGGCTAGACACAGGCTGAACACTGGCTAGGCACAGGCTAGACACAGGCTAGGCACAGGCTAGACGCTGGCTGGGCACAGGCTAGACACAGGCTAGACCCAGGCTAGACACACGAGGCTAGACACTGGCTAGACACAGGCTAGACACAGGCTAGACACTGGCTAGGCACAGGCTATGCACTGCCAGTCACAGGCAAGGCACAGGCTAGAACAGGCTAGACACTGGCTAGGCACAGGCTAGGCACAGGCTGAACACTGGCTAGGCACAGGCTACACAGGCTAGACACAGGCTAGGCACAGGCTGGCAGACACAGGCTAGGCACATGCCAGTCACAGGCTAGACACAGGCTAGACACTGGCTAGGCACAGGGCTAGGCACAGGCTAGGCCACACAGGCTAGACACAGGCTAAACACTGGAGCTAGACACAGGCCTAGACACAGGCTAGACACTGGCTAGGCACAGGCTAGACTGGCTAGGCACAGGCTAGGCACAGCCTGGCTAGGCACAGGCTGAACACAGGCTAGACACTGGCTAGGCACAGGCTAGACACTGGCTAGATAGACACCTGGAGCACAGGCTAGGCACAGGCCAGGCTCAGGCAAGGCACAGGCTAGACACAGGCTGAACACAGGCTGAACACGCTAGGCACAGGCCAGGCTAGACACAGGCTAAACACAGGCTAGACACAGGCTAGACACAGGCTGAACACAGCCTAGGCACAGGCTAGACAGGCTACACAGGCTAGACACTGGCTAGAGCACAGGCTATGCACATGCCAGGCTAGGCTGGCAAAGGCACAGGCTAGGCTACAGGCTAGACACAGGCTAGACACAGGCTAGACACAGACTGAAAAGGCACAGGCAAGGCACACAGGCTAGGCTGGGGCTAAACACTGGCTAGGCCTAGGCTATGCATATGCCAGGCTCAGGCAAGGCACAGGCTGAACACAGGCCCCAGACACTGGCTAGGCATGGGCTACAGCCAGTCACAGGCAAGGCTGGGCTAGACACAGGCTAGACACTGGCTAGGCACAGGCTAGACACTGGCTAGGCACAGGCTAGACACTGGCTAGGCACAGGCTAGACACAGGCTAGACACAGGCTGGACACAGGCTAGACACAGGCTAGACACAGGCTAGACACTGGGCTAGACACAGGCTAGACACAGGCTAGACACTGGCTAGGCACAGGCTAGACACTGGCTAGGCACAGGCTAGACACTGGCTAGACACAGGCTAGACACAGGGCTAGGCACAGGCTAGACACAGGCTAGACACTGGCTAGGCACAGGCTAGGCACAGGCTAGACACAGGCTGAGCACAGGCTGAACACAGGCTAGGCACAGGCTAGACACAGGCTAGACACTGGCTAGGCACAGGCTAGACACTGGCTAGGCACAGGCTAGACCTGGCTAGGCACAGGCTAGACACAGGCTAGACACTGGCTAGGCACAGGCTAGGCACTGGCTAGACACTGGCTAGGCACAGGCTAGACACTGGCTAGGCACAGGCTAGACAACAGGCTAGGCACAGGCTAGGCACAGGCTAGGCACAGGCTAGGCTGGAGCTAAGGCACAGGCTAGACATACCCAGTGACAGGCCAGAGCCACAGGCTAGACCTGGGCTAGACACTGGCTAGGCACAGGCTAGACACAGGCCAGAGACACAGGCTAGACACAGGCTAGACACTGGCTAGGCACAGGCTAGACACAGGCTAGGCACAGGCTGAACCTGGCTAGCAGGCTAGACACAGGCTAGACACTGGCTAGACACAGGCTGAGCACTGGCTAGACACTGGCTAGGCACAGGCTAGGCACAGCCAGTCTCACGCAAGGCTGAGCTAGACACAGGCTAGACACAGGCTGGAGCCTGGGCTAGACACAGGCTAGACACAGGCTGAACACAGGCTAGACACAGGCTAGACACAGGCTAAACACAGGCTAGACACAAGGCTGAACCCTGGAGCTAGACACAGGCTGGACACAGGCTAGACACAGGCTGAGCACAGGCCAGGCACAGGCTAGGCACAGGCTAGATTAGAAGCTAGGCACAGGCTAGGCACAGGCTAGACACAGGCTAGACACAGGCTAGACACTGGCTAGGCACACGCTATGCACATGCCAGTCTCTGGCAAGGCACAGGCTAGACACTGGCTAGGCACACGCTATGCACAGCCAGTCTCAGGCAAGGCACAGGCTAGACACTGGCTAGACACTGGCTAGGCACAGGCTAGCACATGCCAGTCACAGGCAAGGCACAGGCTAGACACAGGCTAGACACTGGCTAGGCACAGGCTAGACACTGGCTAGGCACAGGCTAGACACAGGCTAGACACAGGCTAGACACAGGCTAGACACATGACACAGGCTAGACACAGGCTAGACACAGGCTAGACACTGGCTAGACAGCACGGCTAGACACTGGCTAGGCACAGGCCTAGGCTTGGCACAGGCTAGACACTGGGCTAGACACAGGCTAGACACATGGCTAGACACAGGCTAGACACAGGCTAGACACAGGCTAAGGAAAGGCACAGGCTAGACACAGGCTAGACTAGACACAGGCTAGCTAGACACAGGCTAGACACAGGCTAGACACAGGCTAGACACAGGCTAAAGGCCAGACAGGCTAGACTGCTGGACACAGGCTAGACACAGGCCTGACACACAGGCTGGACACAGGCTAGGCACAGCACAGGCTAGACACTGGCTAGACACAGGCTAGACACAGGCTAGGCACAGGCTGGACACTGGCTAGACACTGGCTAGGCACAGGCCACAGGCAAGGCACAGGCTAGACACAGGCTAGACACAGGCTAGACACAGGCTAGACACAGGCTAGACACAGGCTAGACACTGGCTAGAACACAGGCTAGACACAGGGTAGACACTAGACACAGGCTAGGCACAGGCTAGACACTGGCTAGGCACAGGCTATACATGCCAGTCTCAGGAAGACACAGGCTAGACACAGGCTAGACACAGGCTAGACACAGGCTAGACACAAGGCTAGACACGAGGCTAGACACTGGCTAGGCACAGGCTGAACACTGGCTAGGCACAGGCTGACACAAGGCTAGACACTGGCTAGGCACAGGCTAGACACAGGCTAGACACTGGCTAGGCACAGGCTATGCACATGCCAGTCACAGGGAGGCACGGCCAGTCACAGGCAAGGCACAGGCTAGACACAGGCTAGACACAGGCTAGACACAGGCTAGACACAGGCTAGACACAGGCTAGACACAGGCTGAGACACAGGCTGAACACACAGGCTAGACACAGGCTAGACACAGGCTAGAACTGGGCTGAACACTGGCTAGACACGAGGGCTAGACACTGGGCTAGACACAGGCTAGACACAGGCTAGACACAGGCTAGACAGGCTAGACACAGGCTGAACACAGGCTAGACACATGCCAGGCTAAACACAGGCTAGACACAGGCTAGACACAGGCTAGACACAGGCTAGACACAGGCTATGGGCTAGACACAGGCTAGAAACTGGCTAGGCACAGGCTAGACCTGGACAGGGCTAGACACAGGCTAGCAGGCTAGGCACAATGGCACAGGCTAGACACAGGCTAGACACAGGCTCAGGCTGACAGGCTAGACACAGGCTAGACACCAGGCTGAACACAGGCTAGACACAGGCTAGACACAGGCTAGACACAGGCTGAAGGCAACAGGCTAGGCACTGGCTAGGCACAGGCTAGGCTGTACAAGCTAGGCACAGGCTAGACACAAGGCTAGACACAGGCTGGACCCAGCAAGACACAGACTAGACACAGGCTAGACAGAGGCTAGACACTGGCTAGGCACAGGCTAGACACTGGCTAGGCCTAGGCTATGCATATGCCAGTCTCAGGCAAGGCACAGGCTAGACACAGGCTAGACACTGGCTAGGCACAGGCTATGCACATGCCAGTCACAGGCAAGGCACAGGCTAGACACAGGCTAGACACTGGCTAGGCACAAGCTAGACACTGGCTTGGCACAGACTAGACACTGGCTAAGCACAGGCTAGACACAGGCTAGACACTGGCTAGGCACAGGCTAGACACAGGCTAGACACAGGCTAGACACAGGCTAGACACAGGCTGAACACAGGCTAGACACTGGCTAGGCACAGGCTGAGCACTGGCTTGGCACAGACCAGACGCTAGCTAAACACAGGCTAGACACAGGCTAGAACACAGGCTAGACACAGGCTAGACACAGGCTAGACACAGGCTAGACACTGGGCTAGGCACAGGCTATACACTGGCTAGGCACAGGCTAGACTCTTGCTATGCACAGGCTAGACAAAGGCTAGACACTGGCTAGGCACAGGCTAGGCACTGGCTAGACACTGGCTAGGCACAAGCTAGACACTGGCTTGGCACAGACTAGACACTGGCTAAGCACAGGCTAGACACAGGCTAGACACAGGCTAGGCACAGGCTAGACACAGGCTAGACACAGGCTAGACACAGGCTAGACACAGGCTAGACACAGGCTAGACACAGGCTATACACTGGCTAGGCACAGGCTAGACACTGGCTAGGCACAGGCTAGACTCTTGCTAGGCACAGGCTAGACAAAGGCTAGACACTGGCTAGGCACAGGCTAGGCACTGGCTAGACACTGGCTAGGCACTACGCTAGACACTGGCTAGGCACAGGCTAGACACAGGCTAGACACAGGCTAGGCTAGGCACAGGCTAGGCACAGGCTAGGCACAAGCTAGGCACAGGTTAGGCACAGGCTATGCACATGCCAGTGACAGGCAAGGCACAGGCTAGACACAGGCTAGACACTGGCTAGGCACAGGCTAGACACTGGCTAGGCACAGGCTAGACACAGGCTAGACACAGGCTGAACACAGGCTAGACTGGCTAGGCACAGGCTATACACTGGCTAGGCACAGGCTAGACTCTTGCTATGCACAGGCTAGACAAAGGCTAGACACTGGCTAGGCACAGGCTAGGCACTGGCTAGACACTGGCTAGGCACACGCTATGCACATGCCAGTCTCACGCAAGGCACAGGCTAGACACAGGCTAGACACAGGCTAGACACAGGCTAGACACAGGCTAGACACAGGCTGAACACAGGCTAAAAAGACAGGCTAGACACAGGCTAAACACATGCTAGACACAGCCCTAGACACAGGCTAGGACACAGGCTAGACACAGGCTAGACACAGGCTAGGCACAGGCTAGGCACAGGCTAGGCACAGGCTAGGTACAAGCTAGGCACAGGCTAGGCACAGGCTAGACACAGGCTAGACACAGTCAAGACACAGACTAGAAAAGGCTAGAGAAAGGCTATACACTGGCTAGGCACAGGGTGAGACACTGGCTAGGCCTAGGCTATGCATATGCCAGTCTCAGACAAGGCACAGGCTAGACACAGGCTAGACACTGGCTAGGCACAGGCTATGAACATGCCAGTCACAGGCAAGGCACAGGCTAGACACAGGCTAGACACAGGCTAGGCACAGGCTAGACACAGGCTAGACACAGGCTAGACACAGGCTAGACACAGGCTAGACACAGGCTAGACACAGGCTAGACACAGGCTAGACACAGGCTAGACACAGGCTAGACACAGGCTAGACAGAGGCTAGACACTGGCTAGGCACAGGCTAGACACTGGCTAGGCACAGGCTAGACACTAGGCTAAACACAGGCTAGACACATGCTAGACACAGGCTAGACACAGGCTTGAACACTGGCTAGACACAGACTGGGCACAGGCTAGGCACAGGCTAGACACAGGCTAGACACAGGCTAGACACAGGCTAAGACACAGGCTAGACACAGGCTAGACACTGGCTAGGCACAGGCTATACACAGCTAGGCACAGGCTAGACTCTGGCTAGGCACAGGCTAGACACAGGCTAGACACAGGCTAGGCACAGGCTAGGCACTGGCTAGACACTGGCTAGGCACAGGCTAGACACAGGCTAGGCACAGGCTAGACACAGGCTAGACACAGGCTAGGCACAGGCTAGACACAGGCTAGGCACAGGCTAGGCACAGGCTATGAACATGCCAGTCACAGGCAAGGCACAGGCTAGACACAGGCTAGACACTGGCTAGGCACAGGCTAGACACTGGCTTTGGCACAGGCTAGGCACAGGCTAGACACAGGCTAGACACAGGCTAGACACTGGCTAGGCACAGGCTATACACAGGGGCCTAGCAGACACTGGACTAGCACAGGCTAGACACAAGGCTAGACACTGGCTAGGCACAGGCTGAGCACTGGCTAGACACTGGCTAGGGCACACGCTATGCACATGCCAGTCTCAGGCAAGGCACAGGCTAGACACAGGCTAGACACAGGCTAGCACAGGCTGCACAGGCTAGACACAGGCTAGACACAGGCTAAACACAGGCTAGACACAGGCTAAACACAGGCTAGACACAGGCTAGGCACAGGCTAGACATCAGGCTAGACACAGGCTAGACAGGCCAGGCACAGGCCAGGCACAGGCTAGGCACAGGCTAGACACAGCTAGGCACAGGTTAGGCACAGGCTAGACACAGGCTAGACACAGGCAAGACACAGACTAGACAAGGCTGAGACACTATGCTAGGCACAGGCTAGACACTGGCTATGCCTAGGCTATGCACATGCCAGTCTCAGGCAAGGCACAGGCTAGACACAGGCTAGACACTGGCTAGGCACAGGCTATGCACATGCCAGTGACAGGCAAGGCACAGGCTAGACACAGGCTAGACACTGGCTAGGCACAGGCTAGACACTGGCTTGGCACAGACTAGACACAGGCTAGACACAGGCTAGACACAGGCTAGACACAGGCTAGACACAGGCTAGACACAGGCTAGACACAGGCTAGACACAGGCTAGACAAGGCTGGACACAGGCTAGGCACAGGCTAGACACAGGCTTGGCACAGACTAGACACTGGCTAAACACAGGCTAGACACAGGCTAGACACAGGCTAGACACAGGCTAGGCACAGGCTAGACACAGGCTAGACACAGGCTAGACAAGGCTAGACACAGGCTAGGCACAGGCTAGGCACAGGCTAGACACAGGCTGGGCTAGACACAGGCTGACACAGGCTAGACACAGGCTAGACACAGGCTAGACACTGGCTAGACACAGGCTAGACACAGGCTAGACAAGCTAGGCTAGACACAGGCTTGAGCACAGGCTAGAGCACAGGCTAGACAACACAGGCTAGACACAGGCTAGACACAGGCTAGACACAGGCCTGACACAGGCTAGACACAGGCTAGACACAGGCTAGACACAGGCCTGACACAGGCTAGACACTGGCTATGCACAGGCTAGACACAGGTAGACCAGGCAAGGCACAGGCTAGACACAGGCTAGACACAGGCTAGGCACAGGCTATGCACATGCCAGTCTCAGGAAAGTCACAGGCTAGACACAGGCTAGACACAGGCTAGACACAGGCTAGACACAGGCTAGACACAGGCTAGGCACAGGCTAGACAAAGGCCAGACACTGGCTAGGCACAGGCTAGGCACTGGCTAGACACTGGCTAGGCACACGCTATGCACATGCCAGTCTCAGGAAAGGCACAGGCTAGACACCGGCTAGACACAGGCTAGACACAGGCCAGACACAGGCTAGACAGAGGCTAAACACTGGCTAGGCACAGGCTAGACACTGGCTATGCACAGGCTAGACAAGGCTAGACACTGGCTAGGCACAGGCTAGACACTAGCTAGACACTGGCTAGGCACACGCTATGCACATGCCAGTCTCAGGCAAGGCACAGGCTAGACACAGGCTAGACACAGGCTAGACACAGGCTAGACACAGGCTAGACACAGGCTAGACACAGGCTAGACACAGGCTAGACACAGGCGAGACACAGGCTAGACACAGGCTAGACACAGGCTAGACACAGGCTAGGCACAGGCTAGACAGGCTAGACACAGGCTAGACACAGGCTTAGACATGGCCAGACACAGGCTAGACACAGGCTAGACACAGGCTGACACAGGCTAGACACAGGCTAGACACAGGCTAGGCACAGGCTAAACACAGGCTAACGCACAGGGCTACACAGGCTAGACACAGGCTAGGCACAGGCTAGGCACAGGCTAGGCTCACACTGGCTAGGCACAGGCTAGACACAGGCTAGACACAGGCTAACACAGGCTAGACACAGGCTAGACACAGGCTGGACCAGGCTAAACACAGGCTAGGCACAGGCTAGACACAAGCTAGACACAGGCTAGACACAGGCCACAGGCTAAACACAGGCTAGGCACAGGCTAGGCACAGGCTAGACAAGCTAGACACAGGCTAGACACAGGCTAGACACAGGCTAGACCAGTCAAGACACAGATTAGAAAAGGCTAGACAAAGGCTATAACTGGCTAGACAGGCTCTAACTGGCTAGGCAAGGCTAGACTAGGCATAGGCTAGACAAAGGCTAGGCACAGGCTCAGGACACAGGCTAGACACTGGCTAGGCACAGGCTAAGAACATGCAGTGACAGGCAAGGCACAGGCTAGACACAGGCTAGACACTGGCTAGGCACAACTAGACACAGGCTAGGCACAGACTAGACACTGGCTAAACACAGGCTAGACACAGGCTGGCACAGGCTGGACACAGGCTAGACACAGGCTAGACACAGGCTAGACACGGGCTAGACACAGGCTAGGACACGGGCTAGACACCGGCAGGCACAGGCTAGACACTGGCTAGGCACAGACTAGACGCTAAACACAGGCTAGACACAGGCCAGAACCAGGCTAGACACAGGCTAGACACAGGCCAGACACAGGCTAGACACAGGCTAGGCACATGCTAGAACTGGGCTAGGCACAGGCTAGACTCGAGCAAGGCACAGGCTAGACAAAGGCGAGACACTGGCTAGACACAGGCTAGGCAAGGCTAGACACAGGCTAGACAAAACTAGACACTGGCTTAACAGACTAGACACAGGCTAGACACAGGCTAGGCACAGGCTAGACACAGGCTAGACACTGGCTAGGCACAGACTAGGCACAGGCTAGACACAGGCTAGACAGGCTAGACAGGCTAGACACAGGCTAGACACAGGCTAGACACAGGCTATACACCGGCTGGGCACGGCTAGGCACAGGCTGAACAGAGGCTATACACTGGCTAGGCACAGGCTAGACACGGCTATGCACTGGCTAGACAAAGGCTACACACTGGCTAGGCCAGGCTAGGCACTGGCTAGACACTGGCTAGGCACACGCTATGCACATGCCAGTCTCAGGAAGACACAGGCTAGAGACAGGCTAGACACAGGCTAGGCACAGGCCAGACACAGGCCAGGGCACAGGCCAGACACAGGCTAGGCACAGGCTTGACACAGGCTAGACACAGGCTAGACACAGGCTAGACACAGGCTAGACACAGGCTAGACACAGGCTAGACACAGGCTAGACACAGGCTGGACACAGGCCAGACACAGGCTAGACACAGGCTAGACACAGGCTAGACACAGGCTAAACACAGGCTAGACACAGGCTAGACACAGGCTAGACACAGGCTAGACACAGGCTAGACACAGGCTAGACACAGGCTAGACAGCAGGCTAGACACAGGCTAGACACAGGCTAGACACAGGCTAACACAGGCTGGACACAGGCAGCACACGGCTAGGCACAGGCTAGCACAGCTAGGCACAAGCTAGGCAAAGGCTGAGACACAGCCTAGACACAGGTAGGCACAGGCTAGCCAAAGGCTAGACACAGCTGGACACAGGCTAGACACAGGCTAGACACAGGCTAAACACAGGCTAGACACAGGCTAGACACAGGCTAGACACAGGCTAGACACAGGCTAGACACAGGCTAGACACAGGCTAGGCACAGGCTAGGCACAGGCTAGGCACAGGCTAGTACAAGCTATGCCAGAGGTTAGGCACAGGCTAGACACAGGCTAGACCCAGCCCAAGACACAGACTAGAGACAGGCTGGACACAGGCTAGACACTGGCTAGTAGACACAGGCTATGCCCAGGCAGGCAAGGCCAGCTGGGCACAGGCTAGACACAGGCTAGACACCGGCTAGGCACAGCTAGAAATACCAGTTCAGGCAAGGCACAGGCTAGACGCGGGCTAGACACAGGCTAGGCACAGTAGACAGTGCCTAGGCTAGGCAAGGCACAGGCTAGACACTGGCTAGGCAGAGGCTAGGCACAGGCGGCTAGTCTGCAGGCAAGGAACACAGGCTGGACACAGGTTAGACACCGGCTAGGTAGGCTATGCACTGGCTGGCAGTCAGGCAAAAAAGGCACTGGCTAGGGACACAGGCTAGACACAGGCCGGATAGCACCTCTCAGGCAAGGCAGAGGCTAGACACTGGCTGGACACTGGCTGGGCACAGACTGAGCCAGGCCAGGCAAAGGCAAGGCACAGGCTAAACACAGGCTGAACACAGGCTAGGCACAGGCTATACACAGGCTAGACACAGGCTGGACAAGGCACAGGCTGAACAAAGGCTAGGCACAGGCTGGGGCACAGGCTAGGCACAGGCTAGACTGGCTAGGCACGGGCTGAACTGGCTGACAGACAGGCTAGACGTCACTGGCAAGGCAGAGGCTAGACACAGGCTAAGCAGAGGCTAGACACAGGCCAGCAGCACAGGCTAGACACTGGCTAGGCACAGGCTAGGCGAGAGATACAGGGCTAGGCACAGGTAAGGGGGGGCACAGGCTAGGCACAGGCTAGACACTGGGTAAGGCACACGCTATGCACATGCCAGTCTCAGCAAGGCACAGGCTAAACACAGGCTAGACAAAGGCTAGGGACAGGCTAGACACAGGCTAGGCACAGGCTGAGCCTGGCCGGACACAGGCAAGGAGCACAGGCTAGGCACAGGCTAGGCACAGGCTGGACACAAGCCAGGCACAGGACAAGGCACGGGCTAGACACAGGCTAAGCACAGGCCCTAGGACAAGGCTATGCACAGGCCAGACACAGGCCAGACACAGGCCTAGGCACAGGCTAGACACAGGCTGGGCACAGGCCAGGCACAGGCTAGGCACAGGCTGGGCACAGTCAAGGCAGAGGCTAGACAGAGGCTGAACCAGGCTGAGCTGGAGGCTGAAATTGAGGCTAGGCACAGGCTAGGCACATTCAAGCTCGTCACTGGCAAGGCACAGGCTAGACACAGGCTAGACACAGGCTAGACAAGGCTAGACACAGGCTAGGCACAGGCTGGACACAGGCTAGACACAGGCTAGGCACAGGCTAGGCACAGGCTAGGCACAGGCCAGACACAGGCGAGGCACAGAAGGCTAGACACGGGCTGGACACGGAGGCTAGGCACAGGCTAGGCACAGGCTAGACACAGGCTAGACACAAGCTGGAGCACTAGGCTGGGCACAGCTAGACACTGGCTAGGCACAGGCTAGAGGCTAGGCAAAGGCAAGGCACAGGCTGGGCACGGCTAGACAAAGGCTAGACACTGACTAGGCCTATGCTAGACAGAGGCCAGTCGCAGGCAGGCACAGGCCAGGCACAGGCTGAACACAGGCTAGGTACAGGCTATGACACAAGGCAGACACAGGCAAAGCACAGGCTAGGCACAGGCTGCGGGCCCCACAGGCTAGGCACAGGCTGGACACTGGCCCAGGCACCATAGACGAAAGGCCAGGGGCACAGGCAAGGGCACAGGCTGGACACGAGGCTAAGGCACAGGCTAAGTACAGGCTGGGCACGGCAGGGGCACGGCCTGAGCTAGACACAGGCCTGGGCACAGGCTAGGCACAGGCCCAGACACAGGCTAGGCACAGGCTGGGGCAGAGGCTAGGCACAGGCTAGACACTAGCTAGACACACGCTAGACATCCAGGCCAGACACAGGCAAGGCACAGGCTGAACACAGGCTGGACACAGGCTAGACACAGGCTAGGCACAGGCCAGGCACAGGCTGAACACAGTCTAGACAGAAGCAAAGCACAGGTCCTCGGCCAAGGGCTAGACATGGGCTAGGCACAGGCAAGACGCACAGGCTGAGGCACTGCGTCTGGGACAGGCTACTAGACACTGGCAAGGCACAGGCGAAACAGAGGCTAAACACAGGCTAGAGACAGGAGTAGGCACAGGCTGGGCATGGCTAGAGCACAGGCTAGACACAGGCTCAGACAAGAGGCTGAGAACACAGGCCAGACACAGGCTAGGCACAGGCTAGGCACAGGCTGACACAGGCTAGACACAGGCCAGGCACAGGCTAAACAGAACACAGGCCTGGACACAGGCTTCCAGGCAGAGGCTAGACACAGGCTATGCACAGGCCTAGACAAGGCAAGAGGCCGGCTGAACACAGGCTAGACACAGACTAAGAACAGGCTGGGCACAGCTCCGGTCAGGCTCTGACACAGGCTAGGCTACAGGCTGGACACAGGCTAGAGCACAGGCTGAACCCAGGCTGGGCACAGGCTGTGCACAGGCCAGACTTACAGGCAAGGCCACAGGCTGAACCCTGGCTAGGCACATGCTAGGCACAGGCCAGACACAGGCAAGGCACTGGGCTAGGCACAGGCTAGGCACTGGCTAGGCAAAGGCAAGGCACAGGCCAGGCACAGGCAAGGACTACAGGCTAGTGATACAGGTTAGGCACAGGCCAACAAGGGACTGGCAAGCTGGAGCTAGAGACAGGCTAGCCAAGGTCTAGACACTAGCTAGGCACAGGCTATGCACACCGTCTGGGAAGGCCTTACAGGCTAGGCACAGGCTAGACACAAACTAGTTGGGCTTGCTGGACACGGGCTAGGCCCGGGCTAGACTGGGCTAGGCACAGGCTGAAACTAGAGGCTAGACACAGGGTGGACACAGACTAGACCCAGGCCAGACAGAGGCCTAGACAAAGGCTAGACACAGGGTAGGCACAGGCTAGGCACAGGATAGACACTGGCCAGGGCACAGGCTAGACCCTGTCTAGGCCTCAGGCAAGGCACAGGCCGAACACAGGCAAGGCACAGGCTAGACATGCACAGGCCAGGGGAAGGCTCAGACAGGCTGCAGCCCGAAATCTAAGGCACGGCCTGGACAGGGTAGGCACAGGCTAGACACAGGCAAGGCACAGGCCCAGGCACAGCCTAGCCAGTGGCTGGAAACAAGGCCTGACAAACAAGGCTGGGAGGCACAGGCTAAACACAGGCTAGGCACAGGCTGGGCACTACCTAGACACAGGCAGAAGGGACAGGCCAAGGCACAGGCTAGGACAGAGGCTAGGCACAGGCCAGGCACAGGCTGGAGCAAAAGGCTAGGCACAGACTAGGCACAGGCTAGGCACAGGCTAGGCACTGGCTAGGCACAGGCTATACACATGCCAGTCACTGGCAAGGCACAGACTGGACACTGGCTGGGGCACAGGCTAGGCACAGGCCAAAAACCCAACGCACCAGACACAGGCTGAACACAGGCTAAACACGGGCTAGACCTGGCACACAGGCCAGACACAGGCAAGACACAGGCTAGACACAGGCTAGACACAGGCTAGGCACAGGCTAGACACAGGCTAGACACAGGCTAGACACAGGCTAGACACAGGCTAGACACAGGCTAGACACAGGCTAGACACAGGCTAGACACAGGCTGGGCACAGGCTAGGCACCGGCTAGACACAGGCTAGAGCACAGGCCAGACACAGGCTAGACACAGGCTAGACACAGGCTAGACACCAGCTAGACACAGGCTGGGCACGGGCTAGACACAGGCTAGACACTGGCCTAGACACAGGCTAGACACAGGCAAGACACAGGCTAGACACAGGCGAGACACTGGCCAGACACCAGGCTAAGCACAGGCCAGACACTGGGCTAAGCACAGGCTGACCACGGGGCTGAGGGCAGACACAGGCTAGACCCAGGCCCTAGACACAGGCTAGACACAGGCTAGACAAAAGCTAGACACAGGCTAGACACAGGCTAGACACAGGCTAGACACAGGCTAAGACACAGGCTAGACACAGGCTAGACGCAGGCTAGACACAGGCTGAGACACAGACTAGACACAGGCTTGAGCAGAGGCTAGACCTGGCTAGACACAGGCTGAACACAGGCTAGAAGCAGGCTAGACACAGGCTAGACACAGCTGAACCCAACTAGACACAGGCAAGACACAGGCTAGACACAGGCTGGACACGGCTAGACACAGGCTGGACACAGGCTAGGCACAGGCTAGACACAGGCTGGGGAAGGCAGGCCAGACACAGGCTAGACACAGGCTAGACACAGGCTAGGCACAGGCAACTAGGCCATTTAGATAGACACAGGCTGAACACAGGCTGAACACAGAGCTAGACACAGGCTAGACACAGACGACTGAACACTGGGCTAGACACAGGCTAGACACAGGCCTAGACATACAGGCTAGACACAGGCTAAGACACCGTGAACCACAGGCTAGACACAGGCTTGAACCTGGAAGTTCAGAACACTAGAAAAAGCTGAACACAGGCTAGACACAGGCCTAGACTGAGCTAGACCACAGGCTAGACCTGGGCTGGAGCCTGAGGCTAGGCACAGGCTAAACCTGGGCTAGACACTGTCCTCAAGACTAAGACACAGAGCTTGAACCCCACAGGCCAGAACACAAGCTAGACACAGGCTAGACACAGGATAGACACAGGCTAGACACAGACTGAACACAGGCTAGACACAGGAGTAGACACAGGCTAGACTGTAGGCTAGACACGGGCTAGACACAGACTGAACCTGACAGACACAGGCTAGACACAGGCTATGAACTGAGCTAGACACTCCTCGTGGTACTCAGCCAGATACTATGAGGCTGAAC
Source organism: Zaprionus indianus (assembly GCA_018904595.1). Classification (NCBI taxonomy): domain Eukaryota; kingdom Metazoa; phylum Arthropoda; class Insecta; order Diptera; family Drosophilidae; genus Zaprionus; species Zaprionus indianus. The sequence continues at coordinate 2,407 of JAEIHA010000913.1, read as the reverse complement.
ACAGGCTAGACACAGGGGCTAGACTGAAGCTAGACACCAGGCTTGAACCTGGCCCCATTGGGCTAGACACAGGCCCTGAACACAGGTGAACACAGGCTAGAATGACAGGCTAGACACAAGGCTCAGACCTGGGCTAAGATACTGAGCTAGACACAGGCTAGACACAGAGCTAGACACTAGCTTCCCAAGAAACAGGCTGAACACACACATAGACACAGGCTAGTTACAGAATAGAACCTGAAACTAGACACAGGCTAGACACTGGCTGGAGCCCTGTGAACACACCCTTCAGAACCTGAGCTAAACTTCAAGACTAGAACACAGGCTAGACAAGGCTAGACTACGGCTAGGCACGGGTTGGGCACTGGCTACACTGGCTTGAGCACACGCTATGCAACCTGTCTCCAGGCGAGCTGAGCTAGACAGAGGAAGCTGAACACTGGCTCGACTGGAAGCTATACCCCAACAGTCTCGAGCAAGGCTTGAAAGGCTGAACACAGGCTAAGACACAGGCTGGAGCCACAGAGCCTGAACCTGGAGCTAGACCTAGGCTCGAGCCCACAGGCTAGACACAGGGCCTAGACACAGGCTAGACCTCTTGATGGGCTGAACACCGGAGCTGGTTCTGGGCTAGACCACAGGCTAGACCTGGGCTAAAGCAGATTCAGACAGCAGGCTAGACACAGGCTAGACACAGGCTAGACACAGGCTAGACACAGGCTAGACACCAGGCTGAACACAGGCTGAACAGAGGGCTAGACTACTAGCTGAACACAGGCTAGATACATGCCAGTCCTGAGCAAAGGCACAGGCTAGACAACTGGGCTAGACTGGGCTAGGCCCTGAGCTAGGCACAGGCTAGGCTGGGCTAGGCTGGGCTGGAGGCATAGGCTAGGCCTGGGCTGGGCTAAGGCTAGGCTGAGGTAGGCACAGACCAGCCACCAAAATAGGCACTGGCTAGGCACTGTCACTGAGCACAGAGGCTAGGCACAGGCTAGTCTGGGCTGAACCTGGGCTAGACACAGATGAACTGGGCTGAACACAGGAGCTGAGACACAGGCTAGACTGGAGCTAGACACAAGCTGAACCTGGGCTAGAGACAGGCCAGACACAGATGAAACACAGGCTAGACCTGGTGAACCTGAGCTAGGCCAGGCTAAGACTGGGCTAGACCTGAACTAGACAGGGGCTGAACACTGTGGGTTGACTGGAAGCTATACTATACCAGTCTGGAAGCTTTAAAGGCACAGATACTAGACACAGGCTAGACACAGGCTAGACAGGCTAGGCACAGGCTAGGCACAGGCTGGGCACAGGTTAGGCACTGGCTACACACTGGCTCGAGCACACGCTATGCACATGCCTGTCTCAGGCCAGGCACAGGCTTGAAACAGGCTGAACCTATTAGGCTGGAGCTATACTGCCAAGTCACAGACAGGGCACAGGCTAGACACAGGCTAGACCTGAGCTAGACTGGAGCTAGACACACAGGCTGAGACCTGGGCTGGGCGCTGAGGCTCGAAACACAGGCTGAACACAGACTGAACCTGGGCTGAGCCTGGGCTTGAACTGGAGCTAGACTGGGCTAGACCTGGGAGCTAGACCCCAGGCTAGACACAGGCTAGACACAGGCTAGAGACAGGACTGAACACAGGCTGGAGCCTGGAGGGCTAGACAGAGGCTGAACCTGGCCTAGACTGGGCCCCCGCATATGCACATACCAGTCTGGGCAAGGCACAGGCTGAACACAGGCTAGACTGGGCTGAGGCACAGGCTAGGCTGGGCTCAGGCTGAGGCTAGGCTGGAGTGGGCATGGGCTAGGCACAGACTAGAAGCACAAGCCTGAGCCCAGGCTAGGCTGAGGCCAGGCATGCTGGGCTGCGGCCGCAACGGCACTGGCTGCAGGCACTGGGCTGAGCCTGGAGCTAGTCACAGGCTAGTCTGGGCTAGGCTGGGCCTAGACTTTCAATGAACACAAGCTGAAATAACCTGGCTAGACACCGTCGACACAGACTATTCACAGGCTAGATGGAGGCTATTTTTACACTGGCTTGAGCCTGGAATGAACTCCAGCTAGCACGGGCTAGACAAAGGCCTTTTTAGACACAGACTGGAGCACAGGCTAGGCCCTGTCACCCCAGCTGCCGACCTGGCTGGGCACACGCTATACATGCCAGTCTCAGGCAAGGCTGAGGCTAGGCTGAGCTGAACCTGTAGCTGAGGCACAGGCTATGCACATGCCAGTCACAGGCAAGGCCTGAGGCTGGAGCTACAGGCTGACACCACTGGCTGAGCACAGGCTAGACTACAGAGGCTAGACCTGAGCTAAGACTCAGGCTAACAGACACAGACTAGACACAGGTGAACTGGAGCTGGGACACAGGCTAGACACAGACTAGACACTGGC
>JAEIHA010000912.1:0-169371 GCA_018904595.1 Zaprionus indianus | reverse complement strand
TTGCCAATGACTGGCATGTGCATAGCGAGTGCCTAGCCAGTGTCTAGCCAGTGCCTAACCTGTGTCTAGCCAGTGCCTAGCCTGTGCCTTGCCAGAGACTGGCATGTGCATAGCGTGTGCCTAGCCAGTGTCTAGCCAGTGCCTAGCCTGTGCCTAGCCTGTGCCTAGCCTGTGCCTAGCCTGTGTCTAGCCTGTGTCTAGCCTGTGCCTTGCCTGTGACTGGCATGTGCATAGCCTGTGCCTAGCCAGTGTCTAGCCTGTGCCTTGCCTGAGCCTGGCATGTGCATAGCGTGTGCCTAGCCAGTGTCTAGCCAGTGCCTAGCCTGTGCCTAGCATGTGCCTAGCCTGTGTCTAGCCTGTGTCTAGCCTGTGCCTTGCCTGTGACTGGCATGTGCATAGCCTGTGCCTAGCCAGTGTCTAGCCTGTGTCTAGCCTGTACCTTGCCTGAGACAGGCATGTGCATAGCGTGTGCCTAGCCAGTGTCTAGCCAGTGCCTGACCAGTGTCTAGCCTTTGTCTAGCCTGTGCATAGTGCCTAGCCTGTGCCTAGCCAGTGTATAGCCTCTGTCTGCCTAGCCTGTGTCTAGTCGGTGTCTAGCCTGTGCCTAGCCTGTGCCTAACCTGTGCCTAGCCTGTGCCTAGCCTGTGACTGGCCTGTGCCTAGCCTGTGCCTAGCTTGTGCCTAGCCTGTGCCTAGCCTGTGCCTAGCCTGTGCCTAGCCTGTGCCTAGCCTGTGCCTAGCCTGTGCCTAGCCTGTGCCTAGCCTGTGCCTAGCCTGTGCCTAGCCTGTGCCTAGCCTGTGCCTAGCCTGTGCCTAGCCTGTGTCTAGCCTGTGCCTGGCCTGTGTCTAGCCTGTGCCTAGCCTGTGCCTAGCCTGTGCCTAGCCTGTGTCTAGCCTGTGTCTAGCCTGTGTCTAGCCTGTGCCTTGCCTGTGACTGGCATGTGCATAGCCTGTGCCTAGCCAGTGTCTAGCCTGTGTCTAGCCTGTGTCTAGCCTGTGCCTTGCCTGAGACTGGCATGTGCATAGCGTGTGCCTAGCCAGTGTCTAGCCAGTGCCTAGCCTGCCTGTGCCTAGCCAGTGTCTAGCCTTTGTCTAGCCTGTGTCTAGCCTGTGTCTAGCCTGTGCCTTGCCTGTGACTGGCATGTGCATAGCCTGTGTCTAGCCTGTGTCTAGCCTGTGCCTTGCCTGTGACTGGCATGTGCATAGCCTGTGCCTAGCCAGTGTCTAGCCTGTGTCTAGCCTGTGCCTTGCCTGAGACAGGCATGTGCATAGCGTGTGCCTAGCCAGTGTCTAGCCAGTGCCTAGCCTGTGCCTAGCCAGTGTCTAGCCTTTGTCTAGCCTGTGCATAGCCTGTGTCTAGCCTGTGTCTAGCCAGTGTCTAGCCGGTGTCTATCCGGTGTCTAGCCTGTGCCTAGCCTGTGCCTAGCCTGTGACTGGCCTGTGCCTAGCCAGTGAATAGCTTGTGCCTAGCCAGTGCCTAGCCTGTGCCTAGCCTGTGGCTAGCCTGTACCTAGCCTATGCCTAGCCTGTGTCTAGCCTGTGTGTCTAGCCTGTGCTAGCCTGTCTAGCCTGTGTCTAGCCTGTGTCTAGCCTGTGTCTAGCCTGTGTCTAGCCTGTGTCTAGCCTGTGTCTGGCCTGTGTCTAGCCTGTGTCTAGCCTGTGTCTAGCCTGTGTCTAGCCTGTGTCTAGCCTGTGTCTAGCCTGTGTCTAGCCTGTGTCTAGCCTGTGTCTAGCCTGTGTCTAGCCTGTGTCTAGCCTGTGTCTAGCCTGTGTCTAGCCTGTGTCTGGCCTGTGTCTAGCCTGTGTCTAGCCTGTGTCTAAACTGTGTCTAGCCTGTGCCTTGCCAGAGACTGGCATGTGCATAGCGTGTGCCTAGCCAGTGTCTAGCTAGTGCCTAGCCTGTGCCTAGCCTGTGCCTAGCCTGTGTCTAGCCTGTGCCTTGCCTGTGACTGGCATGTGACTGGCATGTGCATAGCCTGTGCCTAGCCAGTGTCTAGCCTGTTTCTAGCCTGTGCCTTGCCTGAGACTGGCATGTGCATAGCGTGTGCCTAGCCAGTGTCTAGCCTGTGTCTAGCCAGTGCCTTGCCAATGACTGGCATGTGCATAGCGAGTGCTTAGCCAGTGTCTAGCCAGTGCCTAACCTGTGTCTAGCCAGTGTCTAGCCAGTGCCTAACCTGTGTCTAGCCAGTGCCTAGCCTGTGCCTTGCCAGAGACTGGCATGTGCATAGCCTGTGCTTAGCCAGTGTCTAGCCTGTGTCTAGCCTGTGTCTAGCCTGTGCCTTGCCTGTGACTGGCATGTGCATAGCCTGTGCCTAGCCAGTGTCTAGCCTGTGCCTTGCCTGAGACTGGCATGTGCATAGCGTGTGCCTAGCCAGTGTCTAGCCAGTGCCTAGCCTGTGCCTAGCATGTGCCTAGCCTGTGTCTAGCCTGTGTCTAGCCTGTGCCTTGCCTGTGACTGGCATGTGCATAGCCTGTGCCTAGCCAGTGTCTAGCCTGTGTCTAGCCTGTGCCTTGCCTGAGACAGGCATGTGCATAGCGTGTGCCTAGCCAGTGTCTAGCCAGTGCCTAGTCTGTGCCTAGCCAGTGTATAGCCTTTGTCTATCCTGTGCATAGCCTGTGTCTAGCCTGTGCCTAGCCAGTGTATAGCCAGTGTATAGCCTCTGTCTAGCCTGTGTCTAGTCTGTGTCTAGCCGGTGTCTAGCCGGTGTCTAGCCTGTGCCTAGCCTGTGCCTAGCCTGTGCCTAGCCTGTGACTGGCCTGTGCCTAGCCTGTGCATAGCTTGTGCCTAGCCTGTGACTAGCCTGTGCCTAGCCTGTGCCTAGCCTGTGGCTAGCCTGTGGCTAGCCTGTGCCTAGCCTGTGTGTAGCTTGTGCCTAGCCTGTGCCTAGCCTGTGCCTAGCCTGTGCCTAGCCTGTGGCTAGCCTGTGGCTAGCCTGTGCCTAGCCTGTGACTAGCTTGTGCCTAGCCAGTGCCTAGCCTGTGCCTAGCCTGTGCCTAGCCTGTGGCTAGCCTGTGCCTAGCCTGTGTCTAGCCTGTGTCTAGCCTGTGTCTAGCCTGTGTCCAGCCTGTGTCTAGCCTGTATCTAGCCTGTGTCTAGCCTGTGTCCAGTCTGTGTCTAGCCTGTGTCTAGCCTGTGTCTAGCCTGTGTCTAGCCTTTGTCTAGCCTGTGCCTAGCCTGTGTCTAGCCTGTGTCTAGCCTGTGTCTAGCCTGTGTCTAGCCTGTTTCTAGCCTGTGTCTAGCCGGTGTCTAGCCTATGTCTAGCTTGTGTCTAGCCTGAGTCTAGCCTGTGTCTAGCCTGTGTCTAGCCTGTGTCTAGCCTGTGCCTAGCCTGTGTCTAGCCTGTGTCTAGCCTGTGTCTAGCCTGTGTCTAGCCTGTGTCTAGCCTGTGCCTAGCCAGTGTCTAGCCTGTGTCTAGCCTGTGCCTTGCCTGAGACAGGCATGTGCATAGCGTGTGCCTAGCCAGTGTCTAGCCAGTGCCTAGCCTGTGCCTAGCCAGTGTCTAGCCTTTGTCTAGCCTGTGCCTAGCCTGTGTCTAGCCTGTGTCTAGCCAGTGTCTAGCCGGTGTCTATCCGGTGTCTAGCCTGTGCCTAGCCTGTGCCTAGCCTGTGACTGGCCTGTGCCTAGCCAGTGAATAGCTTGTGCCTAGCCAGTGCCTAGCCTGTGCCTAGCCTGTGGCTAGCCTGTACCTAGCCTATGCCTGTCTAGCCTGTGTCTAGCCTGTGTCTAGCCTGTGTCTAGCCTTTGTCTAGCCTGTGTCTAGCCTGTGTCTAGCCTGTGTCTAGCCTGTGTCTAGCCTGTGTCTAGCCTGTGTCTAGCCTGTGTCTAGCCTGTGTCTAGCCTGTGTCTAGCCTGTGTCTAGCCTGTGTCTAGCCTGTGTCTAGCCTGTGTCTAGCCTGTTTCTAGCCTGTGTCTAGCCTGTGTCTAGCCTGTGTCTAGCTTGTGTCTAGCCTGTGTCTAGCCTGTGTCTAGCTTGTGTCTAGCCTGTGTCTAGCCTGTGTCTAGCCTGTGTCTAAACTGTGTCTAGCCTGTGCCTTGCCAGAGACTGGCATGTGCATAGCGTGTGCCCAGTAGCCAGTGTCTAGCTAGTGCCTAGCCTGTGCCTAGCCTGTGCCTAGCCTGTGTCTAGCCTGTGCCTTGCCTGTGACTGGCATGTGACTGGCATGTGCATAGCCTGTGCCTAGCCAGTGTCTAGCCTGTTTCTAGCCTGTGCCTTGCCTGAGACTGGCATGTGCATAGCGTGTGCCTAGCCAGTGTCTAGCCTGTGTCTAGCCAGTGCCTTGCCAATGACTGGCATGTGCATAGCGAGTGCCTAGCCAGTGTCTAGCCAGTGCCTAACCTGTGTCTAGCCAGTGCCTAGCCTGTGCCTTGCCAGAGACTGGCATGTGCATAGCGTGTGCCTAGCCAGTGTCTAGCCAGTGCCTAGCCTGTGCCTAGCCTGTGCCTAGCCTGTGCCTAGCCTGTGTCTAGCCTGTGTCTAGCCTGTGTCTAGCCTGTGCCTTGCCTGTGACTGGCATGTGCATAGCCTGTGCCTAGCCAGTGTCTAGCCTGTGCCTTGCCTGAGACTGGCATGTGCATAGCGTGTGCCTAGCCAGTGTCTAGCCAGTGCCTAGCCTGTGCCTAGCATGTGCCTAGCCTGTGTCTAGCCTGTGTCTAGCCTGTGCCTTGCCTGTGACTGGCATGTGCATAGCCTGTGCCTAGCCAGTGTCTAGCCTGTGTCTAGCCTGTGCCTTGCCTGAGACAGGCATGTGCATAGCGTGTGCCTAGCCAGTGTCTAGCCAGTGCCTAGTCTGTGCCTAGCCAGTGTATAGCCTTTGTCTATCCTGTGCATAGCCTGTGTCTAGCCTGTGCCTAGCCAGTGTATAGCCTCTGTCTAGCCTGTGTCTAGTCTGTGTCTAGCCGGTGTCTAGCCGGTGTCTAGCCTGTGCCTAGCCTGTGCCTAGCCTGTGCCTAGCCTGTGACTGGCCTGTGCCTAGCCTGTGCCTAGCTTGTGCCTAGCCTGTGACTAGCCTGTGTCTAGCCTGTGCCTAGCCTGTGGCTAGCCTGTGCCTAGCCTATGCCTAGCCTGTGTCTAGCCTGTGTCTAGCCTGTGTCTAGCCTGTGTCTAGCCTTTGTCTAGCCAGTGTCTAGCCTGTGTCTAGCCTGTGTCTAGCCTGTGTCTAGCATGTGTCTAACCTGTGTCTAGCCTGTGTCTAGTCAGTGTCTAGCCGGTGTCTAGCCGGTGTCTAGCCTGTGTCTAGCCTGTGCCTAGCCTGTGCCTAGCCTGTGCCTAGCCTGTGCCTAGCCTGTGACTGGCCTGTGCCTAGCCTGTGACTAGCTTGTGCCTAGCCAGTGCCTAGCCTGTGCCTAGCCTGTGCCTAGCCTGTGCCTAGCCTGTGGCTAGCCTGTGCCTAGCCTGTGTCTAGCCTGTGTCTAGCCTGTGTCTAGCCTGTGTCTAGCCTGTGTCTAGCCTGTGTCTAGCCTGTGTCCAGCCTGTGTCTAGCCTGTATCTAGCCTGTGTCTAGCCTGTGTCCAGTCTGTGTCTAGCCTGTGTCTAGCCTGTGTCTAGCCTGTGTCTAGCCTTTGTCTAGCCAGTGCCTAGCCTGTGTCTAGCCTGTGTCTAGCCTGTGTCTAGCCTGTGTCTAGCCTGTTTCTAGCCTGTGTCTAGCCGGTGTCTAGCCTATGTCTAGCTTGTGTCTAGCCTGAGTCTAGCCTGTGTCTAGCCTGTGTCTAGCCTGTGTCTAGCCTGTGCCTAGCCTGTGTCTAGCCTGTGTCTAGCCTGTGTCTAGCCTGTGTCTAGCCTGTGTCTAGCCTGTGTCTAGCCTGTGTCTAGCCTGTGTCTAGCCTGTGTCTAGCCTGTGTCTAGCCTGTGCCTAGCCAGTGTCTTGCCTGTGTCTAGCCTGTGCCTTGCCTGAGACAGGCATGTGCATAGCGTGTGCCTAGCCAGTGTCTAGCCAGTGCCTAGCCTGTGCCTAGCCAGTGTCTAGCCTTTGTCTAGCCTGTGCATAGCCTGTGTCTAGCCTGTGTCTAGCCAGTGTCTAGCCGGTGTCTATCCGGTGTCTAGCCTGTGCCTAGCCTGTGCCTAGCCTGTGCCTAGCCTGTGACTGGCCTGTGCCTAGCCTGTGCCTAGCCTGTGACTGGCCTGTGACTGGCCTGTGCCTAGCCTGTGACTAGCCTGTGCCTAGCCTGTGCCTAGCCTATGCCTAGCCTGTGTCTAGCCTGTGTCTAGCCTGTGTCTAGCCTGTGTCTAGCCTGTGTCTAGCCTGTGTCTAGCCTGTGTCTAGCCTGTGTCTAGCCTGTGTCTAGCCTGTGTCTAGCCTGTGCCTAGGCCTGTGTCTAGCCTGTGTCTAGCCTGTGTCTAGCCAGTGTCTAGCCAGTGCCTAGCCTTTGTCTAGCCCGTGTCTAGCCTGTGTCTAGCCTGTGTCTAGCCTGTGTCTAGCATGTGTCTAACCTGTGTCTAGCCTGTGTCTAGTCAGTGTCTAGCCGGTGTCTAGCCGGTGTCTAGCCTGTGTCTAGCCTGTGCCTAGCCTGTGCCTAGCCTGTGCCTAGCCTGTGACTGGCCTGTGCCTAGCCTGTGACTAGCTTGTGCCTAGCCAGTGCCTAGCCTGTGCCTAGCCTGTGCCTAGCCTGTGCCTAGCCTGTGGCTAGCCTGTGCCTAGCCTGTGCCTAGCCTGTGTCTAGCCTGTGTCTAGCCTGTGTCTAGCCTGTGTCTAGCCTGTGTCCAGCCTGTGTCTAGCCTGTATCTAGCCTGTGTCTAGCCTGTGTCCAGTCTGTGTCTAGCCTGTGTCTAGCCTGTGTCTAGCCTGTGTCTAGCCTGTGTCTAGCCTTTGTCTAGCCTGTGCCTAGCCTGTGTCTAGCCTGTGTCTAGCCTGTGTCTAGCCTGTGTCTAGCCTGTTTCTAGCCTGTGTCTAGCCGGTGTCTAGCCTATGTCTAGCTTGTGTCTAGCCTGAGTCTAGCCTGTGTCTAGCCTGTGTCTAGCCTGTGTCTAGCCTGTGCCTAGCCTGTGTCTAGCCTGTGTCTAGCCTGTGTCTAGCCTGTGTCTAGCCTGTGTCTAGCCTGTGTCTAGCCTGTGCCTAGCCAGTGTCTTGCCTGTGTCTAGCCTGTGCCTTGCCTGAGACAGGCATGTGCATAGCGTGTGCCTAGCCAGTGTCTAGCCAGTGCCTAGCCTGTGCCTAGCCAGTGTCTAGCCTTTGTCTAGCCTGTGCCTAGCCTGTGTCTAGCCTGTGTCTAGCCAGTGTCTAGCCGGTGTCTATCCGGTGTCTAGCCTGTGCCTAGCCTGTGCCTAGCCTGTGACTGGCCTGTGCCTAGCCAGTGAATAGCTTGTGCCTAGCCAGTGCCTAGCCTGTGCCTAGCCTGTGGCCTGTGCCTGTGCCTAGCCTATGCCTAGCCTGTGTCTAGCCTGTGTCTAGCCTGTGTCTAGCCTGTGTCTAGCCTTTGTCTAGCCTGTGTCTAGCCTGTGTCTAGCCTGTGTCTAGCCTGTGTCTAGCCTGTGTCTAGCCTGTGTCTAGCCTGTGTCTAGCCTGTGTCTAGCCTGTGTCTAGCCTGTGTCTAGCCTGTGTCTAGCCTGTGTCTAGCCTGTGTCTAGCCTGTGTCTAGCCTGTGTCTAGCCTGTGTCTAGCCTGTGTCTAGCCTGTGTCTAGCCTGTGTCTAGCCTGTGTCTAGCCTGTGTCTAGCCTGTGTCTAGCCTGTGTCTAGCCTGTGTCCTAGCCTGTGTCTAGCCTGTGTCTAGCCTGCCTTGCCTAGCCTGTGTCTAGCTTGTGTCTAGCCTGTGTCTAGCCTGTGTCTAGCCTGTGTCTAGCCTGTGTCTAGCCTGTGTCTAGCCTGTGTCTAGCTTGTGTCTAGCCTGTGTCTAGCCTGTGTCTAGCCTGTGTCTAGCCTGTGTCTAGCCTGTGTCTAGCCTGTGTCTAGCCTGTGTCTAGCCTATGTCTAGCTTGCTGCCTGTGTCTAGCCTGTGTCTAGCCTGTGTCTAGCCTGTGTCTAGCCTGTGTCTAGCCTGTGCCTAGCCTGTGTCTAGCCTGTGTCTAGCCTGTGTCTAGCCTGTGTCTAGCCTGTGTCTAGCCTGTGTCTAGCCTGTGTCTAGCCTGTGTCTAGCCTGTGCCTAGCCAGTGTCTAGCCTGTGTCTAGCCTGTGCCTTGCCTGAGACAGGCATGTGCATAGCGTGTGCCTAGCCAGTGTCTAGCCAGTGCCTAGCCAGTGTCTAGCCAGTGCCTAGCCTGTGCCTAGCCAGTGTCTAGCCTTTGTCTAGCCTGTGCATAGCCTGTGTCTAGCCTGTGTCTAGCCAGTGTCTAGCCGGTGTCTATCCGGTGTCTAGCCTGTGCCTAGCCTGTGCCTAGCCTGTGACTGGCCTGTGCCTAGCCAGTGAATAGCTTGTGCCTAGCCAGTGCCTAGCCTGTGCCTAGCCTGTGGCTAGCCTGTGCCTAGCCTATGCCTAGCCTGTGTCTAGCCTGTGTCTAGCTTGTGTCTAGCCTGTGTCTAGCCTTTGTCTAGCCTGTGTCTAGCCTGTGTCTAGCCTGTGTCTAGCCTGTGTCTAGCCTGTGTCTAGCCTGTGTCTAGCCTGTGTCTAGCCTGTGTCTAGCCTGTGTCTAGCCTGTGTCTAGCCTGTGTCTGTGTCTAGCCTGTGTCTAGCCTGTGTCTAGCCTGTGTCTAGCCTGTGTCTAGCCTGTGTCTAGCCTGTGTCTAGCCTGTTTCTAGCCTGTGTCTAGCCTGTGTCTAGCCTGTGTCTAGCTTGTGTCTAGCCTGTGTCTAGCCTGTGTCTAGCTTGTGTCTAGCCTGTGTCTAGCCTGTGTCTAGCCTGTGTCTAAACTGTGTCTAGCCTGTGCCTTGCCAGAGACTGGCATGTGCATAGCGTGTGCCTAGCCAGTGTCTAGCTAGTGCCTAGCCTGTGCCTAGCCTGTGCCTAGCCTGTGTCTAGCCTGTGCCTTGCCTGTGACTGGCATGTGACTGGCATGTGCATAGCCTGTGCCTAGCCAGTGTCTAGCCTGTTTCTAGCCTGTGCCTTGCCTGAGACTGGCATGTGCATAGCGTGTGCCTAGCCAGTGTCTAGCCTGTGTCTAGCCAGTGCCTTGCCAATGACTGGCATGTGCATAGTGAGTGCCTAGCCAGTGTCTAGCCAGTGCCTAACCTGTGTCTAGCCAGTGCCTAGCCTGTGCCTTGCCAGAGACTGGCATGTGCATAGCGTGTGCCTAGCCAGTGTCTAGCCAGTGCCTAGCCTGTGCCTAGCCTGTGCCTAGCCTGTGCCTAGCCTGTGTCTAGCCTGTGTCTAGCCTGTGCCTTGCCTGTGACTGGCATGTGCATAGCCTGTGCCTAGCCAGTGTCTAGCCTGTGCCTTGCCTGAGACTGGCATGTGCATAGCGTGTGCCTAGCCAGTGTCTAGCCAGTGCCTAGCCTGTGCCTAGCATGTGCCTAGCCTGTGTCTAGCCTGTGTCTAGCCTGTGCCTTGCCTGTGACTGGCATGTGCATAGCCTGTGCCTAGCCAGTGTCTAGCCTGTGTCTAGCCTGTGCCTTGCCTGAGACAGGCATGTGCATAGCGTGTGCCTAGCCAGTGTCTAGCCAGTGCCTAGTCTGTGCCTAGCCAGTGTATAGCCTTTGTCTAGCCTGTGCATAGCCTGTGTCTAGCCTGTGCCTAGCCAGTGTATAGCCTCTGTCTAGCCTGTGTCTAGTCTGTGTCTAGCCGGTGTCTAGCCGGTGTCTAGCCTGTGCCTAGCCTGTGCCTAGCCTGTGCCTAGCCTGTTACTGGCCTGTGCCTAGCCTGTGCCTAGCTTGTGCCTAGCCTGTGACTAGCCTGTGCCTAGCCTGTGCCTAGCCTGTGCCTAGCCTGTGACTAGCCTGTGCCTAGCCTGTGCCTAGCCTATGCCTAGCCTGTGTCTAGCCTGTGTCTAGCCTGTGTCTAGCCTGTGTCTAGCCTGTGTCTAGCCTGTGTCTAGCCTGTGTCTAGCCTGTGTCTAGCCTGTGTCTAGCCTGTGTCTAGCCTGTGTCTAGCCTGTGTCTAGCCTGTGTCCAGCCTGTGTCTAGCCTGTGTCTAGCCTGTGTCTAGCCTGTGTCTAGCCTGTGTCTAGCCTGTGTCTAGCCTGTGTCTAGCCTGTGTCTAGCCTGTGTCTAGCCTGTGTCTAGCCTGTGTCTAGCCTGTGTCTAGCCTGTGTCTAGCCTGTGTCTAGCCTGTGCCTAGCCTGTGCCTAGCCTGTGACTGGCCTGTGCCTAGCCTGTGACTAGCTTGTGCCTAGCCAGTGCCTAGCCTGTGCCTAGCCTGTGCCTAGCCTGTGCCTAGCCTGTGGCTAGCCTGTGCCTAGCCTGTGCCTAGCCTGTGTCTAGCCTGTGTCTAGCCTGTGTCTAGCCTGTGTCTAGCCTGTGTCCAGCCTGTGTCTAGCCTGTGTCTAGCCTGTGTCTAGCCTGTGTCCAGTCTGTGTCTAGCCTGTGTCTAGCCTGTGTCTAGCCTGTGTCTAGCCTTTGTCTAGCCTGTGCCTAGCCTGTGTCTAGCCTGTGTCTAGCCTGTGTCTAGCCTGTGTCTAGCCTGTGTCTAGCCTGTGTCTAGCCTGTGTCTAGCCTGTGTCTAGCCTGTGTCTAGCCTGTGTCTAGCCTGTGTCTAGCCTGTGTCTAGCCTGTGTCTAGCCTGTGTCTGCCTAGCCTGTGCCTAGCCTGTGTCTAGCCTGTGTCTAGCCTGTGTCTAGCCTGTGTCTAGCCTGTGTCTAGCCTGTGTCTAGCCTGTGTCTAGCCTGTGTCTAGCCTGTGCCCTGGCCTGCCTGTGTCTGGCATGTGACTGGCATGTGCATAGCCTGTGCCTAGCCAGTGTCTAGCCTGTGTCTAGCCTGTGCCTTGCCTGAGACTGGCATGTGCATAGCGTGTGCCTAGCCAGTGACTAGCCTGTGTCTAGCCTGTGCCTTGCCAGAGACTGGCATGTGCATAGCGTGTGCCTAGCCAGTGTCTAGCCAGTGCCTAGCCTGTGCCTAGCCTGTGTCTAGCCTGTGTCTAGCCTGTGCCTTGCCTGTGACTGGCATGTGCATAGCCTGTGCCTAGCCAGTGTCTAGCCTGTGTCTAGCCTGTGCCTAGCCTGTGCCTAGCCTGTGCCTAGCCTGTGTCTAGCCTGTGCCTGGCCTGTGCCTAGCCTGTGTCTAGCCTGTGTCTAGCCTGTGCCTAGCCTGTGTCTAGCCTGTGTCTAGCCAGTGCCTTGCCTGAGACAGGCATGTGCATAGCCTGTGCCTAGCCAGTGTCTAGCCAGTGCCTAGCCAGTGTCTAGCCAGTGCCTAGCCAGTGTCTAGCCAGTGCCTAGCCTGTGCCTAGCCAGTGTCTAGCCTTTGTCTAGCCTGTGCATAGCCTGTGTCTAGCCTGTGTCTAGCCTGTGTCTAGCCTGTGCCTAGCCTGTGTCTAGCCTGTGTCTAGCCTCTGCCTTGCCTGAGACAGGCATGTGCATTGCGTGTGCCTAGCCAGTGTCTAGCCAGAGCCTAGCCATTGTCTAGCCAGTGCCTAGCCAGTGTCTAGCCGGTGCCTAGCCTGTGCCTAGCCAGTGTCTAGCCTTTGTCTAGCCTGTGCATAGCCTGTGTCTAGTCTGTGTCTAGCCGGTGTCCAGCCGGTGTCTAGCCTGTGCCTAGCCTGTGCCTAGCCTGTGCCTAGCCTGTGCCTAGCCTGTGCCTAGCCTGTGACTGGCCTGTGCCTAGCCTGTGCCTAGCCTGTGCCTAGCCTGTGCCTAGCCTGTGCCTAGCCTGTGCCTAGCCTGTGGCTAGCCTGTGCCTAGCCTGTGCCTAGCCTGTGGCTAGCCTGTGCCTAGCCTATGCCTAGCCTGTGTCTAGCCTGTGTCTAGCCTGTGTCTAGCCTGTGCCTAGCCTGTGTCTAGCCTATGTCTAGCCTGTGCCTTGCCTGTGACTGGCATGTGCATAGCCTGTGCCTAGCCAGTGTCTAGCCTGTGTCTAGCCTGTGCCTTGCCTGAGACTGGCATGTGCATAGCGTGTGCCTAGCCAATGTCTAGCCAGTGCCTAGCCTGTGCCTAGCCAGTGTCTAGCCTTTGTCTAGCCTTTGTCTAGCCTGTGTCTAGCCTGTGTCTAGCCTGTGCCTTGCCTGTGACTGGCATGTGCATAGCCTGTGCCTAGCCAGTGTCTAGCCTGTGCCTTGCCTGAGACTGGCATGTGCATAGCGTGTGCCTAGCCAGTGTCTAGCCAGTGCCTAGCCTGTGCCTAGCCTGTGTCTAGCCTGTGTCTAGCCTGTGTCTAGCCTGTGTCTAGCCTGTGCCTTGCCTGTGCCTTGCCTGTGACTGGCATGTGCATAGCCTGTGCCTAGCCAGTGTCTAGCCTGTGCCTTGCCTGAGACTGGCATGTGCATAGCGTGTGCCTAGCCAGTGTCTAGCCAGTGCCTAGCCTGTGCCTAGCCTGTGTCTAGCCTGTGTCTAGCCTGTGCCTTGCCTGTGACTGGCATGTGCATAGCCTGTGCCTAGCCAGTGTCTAGCCTGTGTCTAGCCTGTGCCTTGCCTGAGACAGGCATGTGCATAGCGGCTAGCCAGTGTCTAGCCAGTGCCTAGCCTGTGCCTAGCCAGTGTCTGTGCCTTGCCTGTGTCTAGCCTGTGTCTAGCCTGTGTCTAGCCTGTGTCTAGCCAGTGCCTTGCCTGAGACAGGCATGTGCATAGCCTGTGCCTAGCCAGTGTCTAGCCAGTGCCTAGCCAGTGTCTAGCCAGTGTCTAGCCAGTGCCTAGCCAGTGTCTAGCCAGTGCCTAGCCTGTGCCTAGCCAGTGTCTAGCCTTTGTCTAGCCTGTGCATAGCCTGTGTCTAGCCTGTGTCTAGCCTGTGTCTAGCCTGTGTCTAGCCTGTGCCTAGCCTGTGTCTAGCCTGTGTCTAGCCTCTGCCTTGCCTGAGACAGGCATGTGCATTGCGTGTGCCTAGCCAGTGTCTAGCCAGAGCCTAGCCAGTGTCTAGCCAGTGCCTAGCCAGTGTCTAGCCAGTGCCTAGCCTGTGCCTAGCCAGTGTCTAGCCTTTGTCTAGCCTGTGCATAGCCTGTGTCTAGTCTGTGTCTAGCCGGTGTCCAGCCGGTGTCTAGCCAGCCTGTGCCTAGCCTGTGCCTAGCCTGTGCCTGTGCCTAGCCTGTGCCTAGCCTGTGCCTAGCTAGCCTGTGCCTAGCCTGTGCCTGGCCTGTGCCTGGCCTGTGCCTAGCCTGTGCCTAGCCTGTGCCTAGCCTGTGCCTAGCCTGTGCCTAGCCTGTGCCTAGCCTGTGCCTAGCCTGTGCCTAGCCTGTGCCTAGCCTGTGCCTAGCCTGTGGCTAGCCTGTGCCTAGCCTATACCTAGCCTGTGTCTAGCCTGTGTCTAGCCTGTGTCTAGCCTGTGCCTAGCCTGTGTCTAGCCTATGTCTAGCCTGTGCCTTGCCTGTGACTGGCATGTGCATAGCCTGTGCCTAGCCAGTGTCTAGCCTGTGTCTAGCCTGTGCCTTGCCTGAGACTGGCATGTGCATAGCGTGTGCCTAGCCAATGTCTAGCCAGTGCCTAGCCTGTGCCTAGCCAGTGTCTAGCCTTTGTCTAGCCTTTGTCTAGCCTGTGTCTAGCCTGTGTCTAGCCTGTGCCTTGCCTGTGACTGGCATGTGCATAGCTTGTGCCTAGCCAGTGCCGAGCCTGTGCCTTGCCTGATACTGGCATGTGCATAGCGTGTGCCTAGCCAGTGTCTAGCCAGTGCCTAGTCTGTGCCTAGCCTGTGCCTAGCCTGTGTCTAGCCTGTGTCTAGCCTGTGTCTAGCCTGTGCCTTGCCTGTGACTCGCATGTGCATAGCCTGTGCCAAGCCAGTGTCTAGCCTGTGTCTAGCCTGTGCCTTGCCTGAGACAGGCATGTGCATAGCGTGTGCCTAGCCAGTGTCTAGCCAGTGCCTAGCCTGTGCCTAGCCAGTGTCTAGCCTTTGTCTAGCCTGTGCATAGCCTGTGTCTAGCCTGTGCCTAGCCAGTGTATAGCCTCTGTCTAGCCTGTGTCTAGTCTGTGTCTAGCCGGTGTCTATCCGGTGTCTAGCCTGTGTCTAGCCTGTGCCTAGCCTGTGCCTAGCCTGTGTCTAGCCTGTGTCTAGCCTGTGCCTTGCCTGTGACTGGCATGTGCATAGCCTGTGCCTAGCCAGTGTCTAGCCTGTGTCTAGCCTGTGTCTAGCTTGTGTCTAGCCTGTGTCTAGCCTGTGTCTAGCCTGTGTCTAGCCTGTGTCTAGCCTGTGTCTAGCCTGTGTCTAGCCTGTGTCTAGCCTGTGTCTAGCCTGTGTCTAGCCTGTGTCTAGCCTGTGTCTAGCCTGTGTCTAGCCTGTGTCTAGCCTGTGTCTAGCCTGTGTCTAGCCTGTGTCTATCCAGTGCCTAGCCTGTGCCTAGCCAGTGTCTAGCCTCTGTCTAGCCTGTGTCTAGCCTGTGTCTGGCCTGTGCCTTGCCTGTGACTGGCATGTGCATAGCCTGTGCCTAGCCAGTGCCTAGCCTGTGTCTAGCCTGTGCCTTGCCTGAGACTGGCATGTGCATAGCGTGTGCCTAGCCAGTGTCTAGCCAGTGCCTAGTCTGTGCCTAGCCAGTGACTAGCCAGTGCCTAGTCTGTGCCTAGCCTGTGCCTAGCCTGTGTCTAGCCTGTGTCTAGCCTGTGTCTAGCCTGTGCCTTGCCTGTGACTGGCATGTTCATAGCCTGTGCCTAGCCAGTGTCTAGCCTGTGTCTAGCCTGTGCCTTGCCTGAGACAGGCATGTGCATAGCGTGTGCCTAGCCAGTGTCTAGCCAGTGCCTAGCCAGT
This sequence comes from Zaprionus indianus, assembly GCA_018904595.1. Classification (NCBI taxonomy): domain Eukaryota; kingdom Metazoa; phylum Arthropoda; class Insecta; order Diptera; family Drosophilidae; genus Zaprionus; species Zaprionus indianus. The sequence goes on along the minus strand of JAEIHA010000912.1, from coordinate 154,689 downwards.
GTCTAGCCAGTGCCTAGCCTGTGCCTAGCCAGTGTCTAGCCTGTGCCTAGGCAGTGTATAGCCTCTGTCTAGCCTGTGTCTAGTCTGTGTCTAGCCGGTGTCTATCCGGTGTCTAGCCTGTGCCTAGCCTGTGCCTAGCCTGTGCCTAGCCTGTGACTGGCCTGTGTCTAGCCTGTGTCTAGCCTGTGCCTTGCCTGAGACAGGCATGTGCATAGCGTGTGCCTAGCCAGTGTCTAGCCAGTGCCTAGCCAGTGTCTAGCCAGTGCCTAGCCTGTGCCTAGCCAGTGTCTAGCCTGTGCCTAGGCAGTGTATAGCCTCTGTCTAGCCTGTGTCTAGTCTGTGTCTAGCCGGTGTCTATCCGGTGTCTAGCCTGTGCCTAGCCTGTGCCTAGCCTGTGCCTAGCCTGTGCCTAGCCTGTGCCTAGCCTGTGACTGGCCTGTGCCTAGCCTGTGACTAGCTTGTGCCTAGTCAGTGTCTAGCCTGTGTCTAGCCTGTGCCTTGCCTGTGACTGGCATGTGCATAGCCTGTGCCTAGCCAGTGTCTAGCCTGTGTCTAGCCTGTGCCTTGCCAGAGACTGGCATGTGCATAGCGTGTGCCTAGCCAGTGTCTAGCCAGTACCTAGCCTGTGTTTAGCCAGTGCCTAGCCTGTGCCTTGCCAGAGACTGGCATGTGCATAGCGTGTGCCTAGCCAGTGTCTAGCCAGTGCCTAGCCTGTGCCTAGCCTGTGTCTAGCCAGTGCCTAGCCTGTGCCTAGCCTGTGCCTAGCCTGTGCCTAGCCTGTGCCTAGCCTGTGCCTAGCCTGTGCCTAGCCTGTGTCTAGCCTGTGTCTAGCCTGTGCCTTGCCTGTGACTGGCATGTGCATAGCCTGTGCCTAGCCAGTGTCTAGCCTGTGTCTAGCCTGTGCCTTGCCTGAGACTGGCATGTGCATAGCGTGTGCCTAGCCAGTGTCTAGCCAGTGCCTAGCCTGTGCCTAGCCTGTGCCTAGCCTGTGCCTGAGCCTGTGTCTATCCTGTGTCTAGCCTGTGCCTTTCCTGTGACTGGCATGTGCAAAGCCTGTGCCTAGCCAGTGTCTAGCCTGTGTCTAGCCTGTGCCTTGCCTGAGACAGGCATGTGCATAGCGTGTGCCTAGCCAGTGTCTAGCCAGTGCCTAGCCTGTGCCTAGCCAGTGTATAGCCTTTGTCTAGCCTGTGCATAGCCTGTGTCTAGCCTGTGCCTAGCCAGTGTATAGCCTCTGTCTAGCCTGTGTCTAGTCTGTGTCTAGCCGGTGTCTAGCCGGTGTCTAGCCTGTGTCTAGCCTGTGCCTAGCCTGTGACTGGCCTGTGGCTAGCCTGTGCCTAGCCTATGCCTAGCCTGTGTCTAGCCTGTGCCTAGCCTGTGCCTAGCCTGTGTCTAGCCTGTGTCTAGCCTGTGTCTAGCCTGTGTCTAGCCTGTGTCTAGCCTGTGTCTAGCCTGTGTCTAGCCTGTGTCCAGCCTGTGTCTAGCCTGTGTCTAGCCTGTGTCTAGCCTGTGTCTAGCCTGTGTCTAGCCTGTGTCTAGCCTGTGTCTAGCCTGTGTCTAGCCTGTGTCTAGCCTGTGCCTGTGTCTAGCCTGTGTCTAGCCTGTGTGTAGCCTGTGTTTAGCCTGTGTCAAGCCTGTGTCTAGCCTGTGTCTAGCCTGTGTCTAGCCTGTTTCTAGCCTGTGTCTAGCCTGTGTCTAGCCTGTGTCTAGCCTGTGTCTAGCCTGTGTCTAGCCTGTGTCTAGCCTGTGTCTAGCCTGTGTCTAGCCTGTGTCTAGCCTGTGTCTAGGCTGTGTCTAGCCTGTGTCTAGCCTGTGTCTAGCCTGTGTCTAGCCTGTGTCTAGCCTGTGTCTAGCCTGTGTCTAGCCTGTGTCTAGCCTGTGTCTAGCCTGTGTCTAGCCTGTGTCTAGCCTGTGTCTAGCCTGAGCCTAGCCAGTGTCTAGCCAGTGCCTAGCCTGTGCCTAGCCTGTGTCTAGCCTATGCATTGCCTGAGACAGGCATGTGCATAGCGTATGCCTAGCCTGTGTCTAGCCTGTGTCTGGCCTGTGCCTTGCCTGTGACTGGCATGTGCATAGCCTGTAACTAGCCAGTGCCTAGCCTGTGTCTAGCCTGTGCCTTGCCTGAGACTGGCATGTGCATAGCGTGTGCCTAGCCAGTGTCTAGCCAGTGCCTAGTCTGTGCCTAGCCAGTGACTAGCCAGTGCCTAGTCTGTGCCTAGCCTGTGCCTAGCCTGTGCCTAGCCTGTGTCTAGCCTGTGTCTAGCCTGTGTCTAGCCTGTGTCTAGCCTGTGTCTAGCCTGTGCCTTGCCTGTGACTGGCATGTTCATAGCCTGTGCCTAGCCAGTGTCTAGCCTGTGTCTAGCCTGTGCCTTGCCTGAGACAGGCATGTGCATAGCGTGTGCCTAGCCAGTGTCTAGCCAGTGCCTAGCCTGTGCCTAGCCAGTGTCTAATTTGTGCCTAGGCAGTGTATAGCCTCTGTCTAGCCTGTGTCTAGTCTGTGTCTAGCCGGTGTCTATCCGGTGTCTAGCCTGTGCCTAGCCTGTGCCTAGCCTGTGACTGGCCTGTGCCTAGCCTGTGACTAGCTTGTGCCTAGTCAGTGCCTAGCCTGTGCCTAGCCTGTGCCTAGCCTGTGGCTAGCCTGTACCTAGCCTATGCCTAGCCTGTGTCTAGCCTGTGTCTAGCCTGTGCCTTGCCTGTGACTGGCATGTGCATAGCCTGTGCCTAGCCAGTGTCTAGCCTGTGTCTAGTCTGTGCCTTGCCAGAGACTGGCATGTGCATAGCGTGTGCCTAGCCAGTGTCTAGCCAGTACCTAGCCTGTGTCTAGCCAGTGCCTAGCCTGTGCCTTGCCAGAGACTGGCATGTGCATAGCGTGTGCCTAGCCAGTGTCTAGCCAGTGCCTAGCCTGTGTCTAGCCAGTGCCTAGCCTGTGCCTAGCCTGTGCCTAGCCTGTGCCTAGCCTGTGCCTAGCCTGTGCCTAGCCTGTGCCTAGCCTGTGTCTAGCCTGTGTCTAGCCTGTGCCTTGCCTGTGACTGGCATGTGCATAGCCTGTGCCTAGCCAGTGTCTAGCCTGTGTCTAGCCTGTGCCTTGCCTGAGACTGGCATGTGCATAGCGTGTGCCTAGCCAGTGTCTAGCCAGTGCCTAGCCTGTGCCTAGCCTGTGCCTAGCCTGTGTCTATCCTGTGTCTAGCCTGTGCCTTTCCTGTGACTGGCATGTGCAAAGCCTGTGCCTAGCCAGTGTCTAGCCTGTGTCTAGCCTGTGCCTTGCCTGAGACAGGCATGTGCATAGCGTGTGCCTAGCCAGTGTCTAGCCAGTGCCTAGCCTGTGCCTAGCCAGTGTATAGCCTTTGTCTAGCCTGTGCATAGCCTGTGTCTAGCCTGTGCCTAGCCAGTGTATAGCCTCTGTCTAGCCTGTGCCTAGTCTGTGTCTAGCCGGTGTCTAGCCGGTGTCTAGCCTGTGTCTAGCCTGTGCCTAGCCTGTGACTGGCCTGTGCCTAGCCTGTGCCTAGCCTGTGCCTAGCCTGTGGCTAGCCTGTGCCTAGCCAGTGGCTAGCCTGTGCCTAGCCTATGTCTAGCCTGTGTCTAGCCTGTGCCTAGCCTATGCCTAGCCTGTGTCTAGCCTGTGTCTAGCCTGTGTCTAGCCTGTGTCTAGCCTGTGTCTAGCCTGTGTCTAGCCTGTGTCTAGCCTGTGTCTAGCCTGTGTCTAGCCTGTGTCTAGCCTGTGTCTAGCCTGTGTCTAGCCTGTGTCTAGCCTGTGTCTAGCCTGTGTCTAGCCTGTGTCTAGCCTGTGTCTAGCCTGTGCCTGTGTCTAGCCTGTGTCTAGCCTGTGTCTAGCCTGTGTCTAGCCTGTGTCTAGCCTGTGTCTAGCCTGTGTCTAGCCTGTGTCTAGCCTGTGTCTAGCCTGTGTCTAGCCTGTGCCTAGCCTGTGTCTAGCCTGTGTCTAGCCTGTGTCTAGCCTGTGTCTAGCCTGTGTCTAGCCTGTGTCTAGCCTGTGTCTAGCCTGTGTCTAGCCTGTGTCTAGCCTGTGTCTAGCCTGTGTCTAGCTTGTGTCTAGCCTGTGTCTAGCCTGAGCCTAGCCAGTGTCTAGCCTGAGCCTAGCCAGTGTCTAGACAGTGCCTAGCCTGTGCCTAGCCTGTGTCTAGCCTATGCATTGCCTGAGACAGGCATGTGCATAGCGTATGCCTAGCCTGTGCCTAGCCAGTCTCTAGCCTGTGTCTAGCCTGTGTCTAGCCTGTGTCTAGCCTGTGTCTAGCCTGTGTCTAGCCTGTGTCTAGCCTGTGTCTAGCCTGTGTCTAGCCTGTGTCTAGCCTGTGTCTAGCCTGTGTCTAGCCTGTGTCTAGCCTGTGTCTAGCCTGTGTCTAGCCTGTGTCTAGCCAGTGTCTAGCCTGTGCCTAGCCAGTGTCTAGCCTGTGCCCAGCCAATGTCTAGCCTGTGTCTAGCCTGTGTCTAGCCTGTGTCAAGCCTGTGTCTAGCCTGTGTCTAGCCTGTGTCTAGCCTGTGTCTAGCCTGTGTCTAGCCTGTGCGTAGCCAGTGTCTAGCCTGTGGCCAGCCAGTGTCTAGCCTGTGCCTAGCCAGTTTCTAGCCTGTGTGTACCCTGTGACTAGCCAGTGTCTAGTCTGTGCCAAGCCAGTGTCTAGCCTGTGCCTAGCCAGTGTCTAGCCTGTGTCTAGCCTGTTCCTTGCCTGAGACTGGCATGTGCATAGCGTGTGCCTAGCCAGTGTCAAGAATGTGTCTAGCCTGTGCCTTGCCAGAGACTGGCATGTGCATAGCGTGTGCCTAGCCAGTGCCTAGCCTGTGCCTAGCCTGTGCCTAGCCTGTGTCCAGCCTGTGTCTAGCCTGTGCCTTGCCTGTGACTGGCATGTGTCTAGCCTGTGCCTTGCCTGAGACTGGCATGTGCATAGCGTGTGCCTAGCCAGTGTCTAGCCAGTGCCTAGCCTGTGCCTAGCCTGCGCCTAGCCTGTGTCCAGCCTGTGTCTAGCCTGTGCTTTGCCTGTGACTGGCATGTGCATAGCCTGTGCCCAGCCAGTGTCTAGCCTGTGCCTAGCCAGTTTCTAGCCTGTGTCTAGCCTGTGCTTAGCCAGTGTCTAGTCTGTGCCAAGCCAGTGTCTAGCCTGTGCCTAGCCAGTGTCTAGCCTGTGTCTAGCCTGTGCCTAGCCTGTGTCTAGCCTGTGTCTAGCCTGTGTCTAGCCTGTGTCTAGCCTGTGTCTAGCCTGTGTCTAGCCTGTGTCTAGCCTGTGCCTTGCCTGTGTCTGGCATGTGACTGGCATGTGCATAGCCTGTGCCTAGCCAGTGTCTAGCCTGTGTCTAGCCTGTGCCTTGCCAGAGACTGGCATGTGCATAGCGTGTGCCTAGCCAGTGTCTAGCCAGTGCCTAGCCTGTGCCTAGCCTGTGTCTAGCCTGTGTCTAGCCTGTGCCTTGCCTGTGACTGGCATGTGCATAGCCTGTGCCTAGCCAGTGTCTAGCCTGTGTCTAGCCTGTGCCTTGCCTGAGACAGGCATGTGCATAGCGTGTGCCTAGCCAGTGTCTAGCCAGTGCCTAGCCTGTGCCTAGCCTGTGCCTAGCCTGTGTCTAGCCTGTGTCTAGCCTGTGCCTAGCCTGTGTCTAGCCTGTGTCTAGCCAGTGCCTTGCCAGAGACTGGCATGTGCATAGCGTGTGCCTAGCCAGTGTCTAGCCAGTGCCTAGCCTGTGCCTAGCCTGTGTCTAGCCTGTGTCTAGCCTGTGCCTTGCCTGTGACTGGCATGTGCATAGCCTGTGCCTAGCCAGTGTCTAGCCTGTGTCTAGCCTGTGCCTTGCCTGAGACAGGCATGTGCATAGCGTGTGCCTAGCCAGTGTCTAGCCAGTGCCTAGCCTGTGCCTAGCCTGTGCCTAGCCTGTGTCTAGCCTGTGTCTAGCCTGTGCCTAGCCTGTGTCTAGCCTGTGTCTAGCCAGTGCCTTGCCTGAGACAGGCATGTGCATAGCCTGTGCCTAGCCAGTGTCTAGCCAGTGCCTAGCCAGTGTCTAGCCAGTGCCTAGCCTGTGTCTAGCCAGTGCCTAGCCAGTGTCTAGCCAGTGCCTAGCCTGTGCCTAGCCAGTGTCTAGCCTTTGTCTAGCCTGTGCATAGCCTGTGTCTAGTCTGTGTCTAGCCGGTGTCCAGCCGGTGTCTAGCCTGTGCCTAGCCTGTGCCTAGCCTGTGCCTAGCCTGTGCCTAGCCTGTGCCTAGCCTGTGCCTAGCCTGTGCCTAGCCTGTGCCTAGCCTGTGCCTAGCCTGTGCCTAGCCTGTGCCTAGCCTGTGACTGGCCTGTGCCTAGCCTGTGCCTAGCTTGTGCCTAGCCTGTGCCTAGCCTGTGCCTAGCCTGTGCCTAGCCTGTGCCTAGCCTGTGCCTAGCCTGTGCCTAGCCTGTGCCTAGCCTGTGCCTAGCCTGTGCCTAGCCTATACCTAGCCTATACCTAGCCTGTGTCTAGCCTGTGTCTAGCCTGTGCCTAGCCTGTGTCTAGCCTATGTCTAGCCTGTGCCTTGCCTGTGACTGGCATGTGCATAGCCTGTGCCTAGCCAGTGTCTAGCCTGTGTCTAGCCTGTGCCTTGCCTGAGACTGGCATGTGCATAGCGTGTGCCTAGCCAATGTCTAGCCAGTGCCTAGCCTGTGCCTAGCCAGTGTCTAGCCTTTGTCTAGCCTTTGTCTAGCCTGTGTCTAGCCTGTGTCTAGCCTGTGCCTAGCCTGTGCCTAGCCTGTGTCTAGCCTGTGTCTAGCCTGTGCCTAGCCTGTGTCTAGCCTATGTCTAGCCTGTGCCTTGCCTGTGACTGGCATGTGCATAGCCTGTGCCTAGCCAGTGTCTAGCCTGTGTCTAGCCTGTGCCTTGCCTGAGACTGGCATGTGCATAGCGTGTGCCTAGCCAATGTCTAGCCAGTGCCTAGCCTGTGCCTAGCCAGTGTCTAGCCTTTGTCTAGCCTTTGTCTAGCCTGTGTCTAGCCTGTGTCTAGCCTGTGCCTTGCCTGTGACTGGCATGTGCATAGCTTGTGCCTAGCCAGTGCCGAGCCTGTGCCTTGCCTGATACTGGCATGTGCATAGCGTGTGCCTAGCCAGTGTCTAGCCAGTGCCTAGTCTGTGCCTAGCCTGTGCCTAGCCTGTGTCTAGCCTGTGTCTAGCCTGTGTCTAGCCTGTGCCTTGCCTGTGACTCGCATGTGCATAGCCTGTGCCAAGCCAGTGTCTAGCCTGTGTCTAGCCTGTGCCTTGCCTGAGACAGGCATGTGCATAGCGTGTGCCTAGCCAGTGTCTAGCCAGTGCCTAGCCTGCCTAGCCTAGCCTGTGCCTAGCCTGTGTCTAGCCTGTGTCTAGCCTGTGCCTAGCCTGTGTCTAGCCTGTGTCTAGCCAGTGCCTTGCCTGAGACAGGCATGTGCATAGCCTGTGCCTAGCCAGTGTCTAGCCAGTGCCTAGCCAGTGTCTAGCCAGTGCCTAGCCTGTGTCTAGCCAGTGCCTAGCCAGTGTCTAGCCAGTGCCTAGCCTGTGCCTAGCCAGTGTCTAGCCTTTGTCTAGCCTGTGCATAGCCTGTGTCTAGTCTGTGTCTAGCCGGTGTCCAGCCGGTGTCTAGCCTGTGCCTAGCCTGTGCCTAGCCTGTGCCTAGCCTGTGCCTAGCCTGTGCCTAGCCTGTGCCTAGCCTGTGCCTAGCCTGTGCCTAGCCTGTGCCTAGCCTGTGCCTAGCCTGTGCCTAGCCTGTGACTGGCCTGTGCCTAGCCTGTGCCTAGCTTGTGCCTAGCCTGTGCCTAGCCTGTGCCTAGCCTGTGCCTAGCCTATGCCTAGCCTGTGCCTAGCCTGTGGCTAGCCTGTGCCTAGCCTATACCTAGCCTATACCTAGCCTGTGTCTAGCCTGTGTCTAGCCTGTGCCTAGCCTGTGTCTAGCCTATGTCTAGCCTGTGCCTTGCCTGTGACTGGCATGTGCATAGCCTGTGCCTAGCCAGTGTCTAGCCTGTGTCTAGCCTGTGCCTTGCCTGAGACTGGCATGTGCATAGCGTGTGCCTAGCCAATGTCTAGCCAGTGCCTAGCCTGTGCCTAGCCAGTGTCTAGCCTTTGTCTAGCCTTTGTCTAGCCTGTGGCTAGCCTGTGCCTAGCCTATACCTAGCCTATACCTAGCCTGTGTCTAGCCTGTGTCTAGCCTGTGCCTAGCCTGTGTCTAGCCTATGTCTAGCCTGTGCCTTGCCTGTGACTGGCATGTGCATAGCCTGTGCCTAGCCAGTGTCTAGCCTGTGTCTAGCCTGTGCCTTGCCTGAGACTGGCATGTGCATAGCGTGTGCCTAGCCAATGTCTAGCCAGTGCCTAGCCTGTGCCTAGCCAGTGTCTAGCCTTTGTCTAGCCTTTGTCTAGCCTGTGTCTAGCCTGTGTCTAGCCTGTGCCTTGCCTGTGACTGGCATGTGCATAGCTTGTGCCTAGCCAGTGCCGAGCCTGTGCCTTGCCTGATACTGGCATGTGCATAGCGTGTGCCTAGCCAGTGTCTAGCCAGTGCCTAGTCTGTGCCTAGCCTGTGCCTAGCCTGTGTCTAGCCTGTGTCTAGCCTGTGTCTAGCCTGTGCCTTGCCTGTGACTCGCATGTGCATAGCCTGTGCCAAGCCAGTGTCTAGCCTGTGTCTAGCCTGTGCCTTGCCTGAGACAGGCATGTGCATAGCGTGTGCCTAGCCAGTGTCTAGCCAGTGCCTAGCCTGTGCCTAGCCTGTGCCTAGCCTGTGTCTAGCCTGTGTCTAGCCTGTGCCTAGCCTGTGTCTAGCCTGTGTCTAGCCAGTGCCTTGCCTGAGACAGGCATGTGCATAGCCTGTGCCTAGCCAGTGTCTAGCCAGTGCCTAGCCAGTGTCTAGCCAGTGCCTAGCCTGTGTCTAGCCAGTGCCTAGCCAGTGTCTAGCCAGTGCCTAGCCTGTGCCTAGCCAGTGTCTAGCCTTTGTCTAGCCTGTGCATAGCCTGTGTCTAGTCTGTGTCTAGCCGGTGTCCAGCCGGTGTCTAGCCTGTGCCTAGCCTGTGCCTAGCCTGTGCCTAGCCTGTGCCTAGCCTGTGCCTAGCCTGTGCCTAGCCTGTGCCTAGCCTGTGCCTAGCCTGTGCCTAGCCTGTGCCTAGCCTGTGACTGGCCTGTGCCTAGCCTGTGCCTAGCTTGTGCCTAGCCTGTGCCTAGCCTGTGCCTAGCCTGTGCCTAGCCTATGCCTAGCCTGTGCCTAGCCTGTGGCTAGCCTGTGCCTAGCCTATACCTAGCCTATACTTAGCCTGTGTCTAGCCTGTGTCTAGCCTGTGCCTAGCCTGTGTCTAGCCTATGTCTAGCCTGTGCCTTGCCTGTGACTGGCATGTGCATAGCCTGTGCCTAGCCAGTGTCTAGCCTGTGTCTAGCCTGTGCCTTGCCTGATACTGGCATGTGCATAGCGTGTGCCTAGCCAGTGTCTAGCCAGTGCCTAGTCTGTGCCTAGCCTGTGCCTAGCCTGTGTCTAGCCTGTGTCTAGCCTGTGTCTAGCCTGTGCCTTGCCTGTGACTCGCATGTGCATAGCCTGTGCCAAGCCAGTGTCTAGCCAGTGCCTAGCCTGTGCCTAGCCAGTGTCTAGCCTTTGTCTAGCCTGTGCATAGCCTGTGTCTAGCCTGTGCCAAGCCAGTGTATAGCCTCTGTCTAGCCTGTGTCTAGTCTGTGTCTAGCCGGTGTCTATCCGGTGTCTAGCCTGTGTCTAGCCTGTGCCTAGCCTGTGTCTAGCCTGTGTCTAGCCTGTGCCTTGCCTGTGACTGGCATGTGCATAGCCTGTGCCTAGCCAGTGTCTAGCCTGTGTCTAGCCTGTGTCTAGCTTGTGTCTAGCCTGTGTCTAGCCTTTGTCTAGCCTATGTCTAGCCTGTGTCTAGCCTGTGTCTAGCCTGTGTCTAGCCTGTGTCTAGCCTGTGTCTAGCCTGTGTCTAGCCTGTGTCTAGCCTGTGTCTAGCCTGTGTCTAGCCTGTGTCTAGCCTGTGCCTAGCCTTTGTCTAGCCTGTGTCTAGCCTGTGTCTAGCCTGTGTCTATCCGGTGCCTAGCCTGTGCCTAGCCAGTGTCTAGCCTCTGTCTAGCCTGTGTCTAGCCTGTGTCTGGCCTGTGCCTTGCCTGTGACTGGCATGTGCATAGCCTGTGCCTAGCCAGTGCCTAGCCTGTGTCTAGCCTGTGCCTTGCCTGAGATTGGCATGTGCATAGCGTGTGCCTAGCCAGTGTCTAGCCAGTGCCTAGTCTGTGCCTAGCCAGTGACTAGCCAGTGCCTAGTCTGTGCCTAGCCTGTGCCTAGCCTGTGTCTAGCCTGTGTCTAGCCTGTGCCTTGCCTGTGACTGGCATGTTCATAGCCTGTGCCTAGCCAGTGTCTAGCCTGTGTCTAGCCTGTGCCTTGCCTGAGACAGGCATGTGCATAGCGTGTGCCTAGCCAGTGTCTAGCCAGTGCCTAGCCAGTGTCTAGCCAGTGCCTAGCCTGTGCCTAGCCAGTGTCTAGCCTGTGCCTAGGCAGTGTATAGCCTCTGTCTAGCCTGTGTCTAGTCTGTGTTTAGCCGGTGTCTATCCGGTGTCTAGCCTGTGCCTAGCCTGTGCCTAGCCTGTGCCTAGCCTGTGACTGGCCTGTGTCTAGCCTGTGTCTAGCCTGTGCCTTGCCTGAGACAGGCATGTGCATAGCGTGTGCCTAGCCAGTGTCTAGCCAGTGCCTAGCCAGTGTCTAGTCAGTGCCTAGCCTGTGCCTAGCCAGTGTCTAGCCTGTGCCTAGGCAGTGTATAGCCTCTGTCTAGCCTGTGTCTAGTCTGTGTCTAGCCGGTGTCTATCCGGTGTCTAGCCTGTGCCTAGCCTGTGCCTAGCCTGTGCCTAGCCTGTGCCTAGCCTGTGACTGGCCTGTGCCTAGCCTGTGACTAGCTTGTGCCTAGTCAGTGCCTAGCCTGTGCCTAGCCTGTGCCTAGCCTGTGGCTAGCCTGTACCTAGCCTATGCCTAGCCTGTGTCTAGCCTGTGTCTAGCCTGTGCCTTGCCTGTGACTGGCATGTGCATAGCCTGTGCCTAGCCAGTGTCTAGCCTGTGTCTAGCCTGTGCCTTGCCAGAGACTGGCATGTGCATAGCGTGTGCCTAGCCAGTGTCTAGCCAGTACCTAGCCTGTGTTTAGCCAGTGCCTAGCCTGTGCCTTGCCAGAGACTGGCATGTGCATAGCGTGTGCCTAGCCAGTGTCTAGCCAGTGCCTAGCCAGTGTCTAGCCAGTGCCTAGCCTGTGCCTAGCCTGTGCCTAGCCTGTGCCTAGCCTGTGCCTAGCCTGTGCCTAGCCTGTGTCTAGCCTGTGTCTAGCCTGTGCCTTGCCTGTGACTGGCATGTGCATAGCCTGTGCCTAGCCAGTGTCTAGCCTGTGTCTAGCCTGTGCCTTGCCTGAGACTGGCATGTGCATAGCGTGTGCCTAGCCAGTGTCTAGCCAGTGCCTAGCCTGTGCCTAGCCAGTGTCTAGCCTGTGCCTAGGCAGTGTATAGCCTCTGTCTAGCCTGTGTCTAGTCTGTGTCTAGCCGGTGTCTATCCGGTGTCTAGCCTGTGCCTAGCCTGTGCCTAGCCTGTGCCTAGCCTGTGACTGGCCTGTGTCTAGCCTGTGTCTAGCCTGTGCCTTGCCTGAGACAGGCATGTGCATAGCGTGTGCCTAGCCAGTGTCTAGCCAGTGCCTAGCCAGTGTCTAGCCAGTGCCTAGCCTGTGCCTAGCCTGTGCCTAGCCTGTGCCTAGCCTGTGCCTAGCCTGTGTCTAGCCTGTGTCTAGCCTGTGCCTTGCCTGTGACTGGCATGTGCATAGCCTGTGCCTAGCCAGTGTCTAGCCTGTGTCTAGCCTGTGCCTTGCCTGAGACTGGCATGTGCATAGCGTGTGCCTAGCCAGTGTCTAGCCAGTGCCTAGCCTGTGCCTAGCCTGTGCCTAGCCTGTGCCTAGCCTGTGTCTATCCTGTGTCTAGCCTGTGCCTTTCCTGTGACTGGCATGTGCATAGCCTGTGCCTAGCCAGTGTCTAGCCTGTGTCTAGCCTGTGCCTTGCCTGAGACAGGCATGTGCATAGCGTGTGCCTAGCCAGTGTCTAGCCAGTGCCTAGCCTGTGCCTAGCCAGTGTATAGCCTTTGTCTAGCCTGTGCATAGCCTGTGTCTAGCCTGTGCCTAGCCAGTGTATAGCCTCTGTCTAGCCTGTGTCTAGTCTGTGTCTAGCCGGTGTCTAGCCGGTGTCTAGCCTGTGTCTAGCCTGTGCCTAGCCTGTGACTGGCCTGTGGCTAGCCTGTGCCTAGCCTATGCCTAGCCTGTGCCTAGCCTATGCCTAGCCTGTGTCTAGCCTGTGCCTAGCCTATGCCTAGCCTGTGTCTAGCCTGTGTCTAGACTGTGTCTAGCCTGTGTCTAGCCTGTGTCTAGCCTGTGTCTAGCCTGTGTCTAGCCTGTGTCTAGCCTGTGTCTAGCCTGTGTCTAGCCTGTGCCTTGCCTGTGAATGGCATGTTCATAGCCTGTGCCTAGCCAGTGTCTAGCCTGTGCCTAGCCTGTGACTGGCCTGTGGCTAGCCTGTGCCTAGCCTATGCCTAGCCTGTGCCTAGCCTATGCCTAGCCTGTGTCTAGCCTGTGTCTAGCCTGTGCCTTGCCTGTGACTGGCATGTGCATAGCCTGTGCCTAGCCAGTGTCTAGCCTGTGTCTAGCCTGTGCCTTGCCTGAGACAGGCATGTGCATAGCGTATGCCTAGCCTGTGTCTAGCCTGTGTCTGGCCTGTGCCTTGCCTGTGACTGGCATGTGCATAGCCTGTAACTAGCCAGTGCCTAGCCTGTGTCTAGCCTGTGCCTTGCCTGAGACTGGCATGTGCATAGCGTGTGCCTAGCCAGTGTCTAACCAGTGCCTAGTCTGTGCCTAGCCAGTGACTAGCCAGTGCCTAGTCTGTGCCTAGCCTGTGCCTAGCCTGTGTCTAGCCTGTGTCTAGCCTGTGTCTAGCCTGTGTCTAGCCTGTGTCTAGCCTGTGCCTTGCCTGTGACTGGCATGTTCATAGCCTGTGCCTAGCCAGTGTCTAGCCTGTGTCTAGCCTGTGCCTTGCCTGAGACAGGCATGTGCATAGCGTGTGCCTAGCCAGTGTCTAGCCAGTGCCTAGCCTGTGCCTAGCCAGTGTCTAATTTGTGCCTAGGCAGTGTATAGCCTCTGTCTAGCCTGTGTCTAGTCTGTGTCTAGCCGGTGTCTATCCGGTGTCTAGCCTGTGCCTAGCCTGTGCCTAGCCTGTGACTGGCCTGTGCCTAGCCTGTGACTAGCTTGTGCCTAGTCAGTGCCTAGCCTGTGCCTAGCCTGTGCCTAGCCTGTGGCTAGCCTGTACCTAGCCTATGCCTAGCCTGTGTCTAGCCTGTGTCTAGCCTGTGCCTTGCCTGTGACTGGCATGTGCATAGCCTGTGCCTAGCCAGTGTCTAGCCTGTGTCTAGCCTGTGCCTTGTCAGAGACTGGCATGTGCATAGCGTGTGCCTAGCCAGTGTCTAGCCAGTACCTAGCCTGTGTCTAGCCAGTGCCTAGCCTGTGCCTTGCCAGAGACTGGCATGTGCATAGCGTGTGCCTAGCCAGTGTCTAGCCAGTGCCTAGCCTGTGTCTAGCCAGTGCCTAGCCTGTGCCTAGCCTGTGCCTAGCCTGTGCCTAGCCTGTGCCTAGCCTGTGTCTAGCCTGTGTCTAGCCTGTGCCTTGCCTGTGACTGGCATGTGCATAGCCTGTGTCTAGCCTGTGTCTAGCCTGTGTCTAGCCTGTGTCTAGCCTGTGTCTAGCCTGTTTCTAGCCTGTGTCTAGCCTGTGTCTAGCCTGTGTCTAGCCTGTGCCTAGCCAGTGTCGATCCTGTGCCCAGCCAGTGTCGAGCCTGTGTCTAGCCTGTGTCTTGCCTGTGCCTAGCCAGTTTCTAGCCTGTGTCAAGCCTGTGCTTAGCCAGTGTCTAGTCTGTGCCAAGCCCGTGTCTAGCCTGTGTCTAGCCTGTGTCTAGCCTGTGTCTAGCCTGTGTCTAGCCTGTGCCTAGCCTGTGCCTAGCCTGTGTCTAGCCTGTGTCTAGCCTGTGTCTAGCCTGTGTCTAGCCTGTGTCTAGCCTGTGCCCAGCCAGTGTCTAGCCTGTGTCTAGCCTGTGCCTAGCCAGTTTCTAGCCTGTGTCTAGCCTGTGCTTAGCCAGTGTCTAGTCTGTGCCAAGCCAGTGTCTAGCCTGTGCCTAGCCAGTGTCTAGCCTGTGTCTAGCCTGTGCCTTGCCTGTGACTGGCATGTGCATAGCCTGTGCCTAGCCCGTGTCTAGCCTGTGTCTAGCCTGTGCCTTGCCTGAGACTGGCATGTGCACAGCGTATGCCTAGCCAGTGTCTAGCCAGTGCCAAGCCTGTGCCTAGCCAGTTTCTAGCCTTTGTCTAGCCTGTGCATAGCCAGAGTCTAGCATGTGCCTAGCCAGTGTGTAGCCTCTGTCTAGCCTGTGTCTAGTCTGTGTCTTGACGGTGTCTTGCCGGTGTCTAGCCTGTGTCTAGCCTGTGTCTAGCCTGTGTCTAGCCTGTGTCTAGCCTGTGTCTAGCCTGTGTCTAGCCTGTGTCTGTGTCTAGTCTGTGTCTAGCCTGTGTCTAGCCTGTGTCTAGCCTGTGCCTAGCCTTTGTCTAGCCTGTGTCAAGTATGTGCCTAGCCTCTGCCTAGCCTGTACCTAGCCAGTGCCTAGCCTGTACCTAGCCAGTACCTAGCCTGTACCTAGCCAGTACCTAGCCTGTTCATAGCCATTGTCTTGCCTGTTCATAGCCATTGTCTAGCCTGTGCCTAGCCAGTGTCTAGCCTGTGCCTAGCCAGTGTCTAGTCTGTGCCCAGCCTGTGTCAAGCCTGTGTCTAGCCTGTGCCTATCCAGTTTGTAGATTGTGCTTAGCCAGTGTCTAGTCTGTGCCAAGCCAGTGTCTAGCCTGTGTCTAGCCTGTGTCTAGCCTGTGTCTAGCCTTTGTCTAGCCTGTGTCTAGCCTGTGCCTAGCCAGTATCTAGCCTTTGAAAATGCTAGTGCAGATACCGACCAAGCCATGGCCGATATGTTTGCAAAGTTTTTTCAAACGACTTATTCTCCCTCTACACAGAAAACTCACTTTTATCCATACAACATTCCAAGCTCAAATGGTATCTTCTCTCCCTTTTTAAACGAAAGCTCATTGGTAAAGGATCTCTCTTTAGTAAAGCCAGTCTTCTCACCAGGCCCTGACGGTGTTCCTGCTTGCATACTTCGATTCTGTGCTATCTCCTTAAGTAAGCCACTGCTCAAACTATTTTCGCTGTCTTTAGAAACTTCAGTCTTTCCTTCCATTTGGAAGGAATCTTTTATTATTCCCTTGCTTAAAAAGGGCAGCAAGTCTGATGCAAGCAATTATAGAGGTATCTCTAAATTGTCGGCTATACCCAAACTTTTCGAGAATGTTATAACTCCTCACTTGCAACATTTCTGTAGATCCGTTATCTCACCTTTTCAACACGGATTCATTAAAAGTCGTTCTACTACGACAAACTTGCTTGAGCTGACATCCTTCGTGGTAAAAGGATTTCAGGAAAATCTTCAAACTGATGTCATTTATACTGATTTCAGTAAAGCTTTTGACTCAGTGAATCATTCCCTTCTGGCACATAAACTTGACCTTCTAGGTTTTTCACCAAAACTACTTAGTTGGATTGTAAGCTATCTGGCTGACAGAACTCAAAGAGTCCTCTTTAAAACCACCCTTTCAAACCCAATTCATGCCACATCTGGTGTTCCTCAAGGGAGTCATCTTGGTCCCCTACTTTTTACGCTTTTCATTAATGACCTTCCCTTGGTCATATGTAACTCCCGTACTCTTATGTATGCGGATGATGTAAAGCTTTGCTACCAATTTAAAGACGACCACTGTCACTCAAACCTACAAACCGACCTAAATAGTTTTAATTCTTGGTGTTGTGCCAATTTTTTAAACCTGAACAGCTCTAAATGCAAGCTGATGACATTCTCTCGAGCCAGTCCGAAGTTTGCTTCTTATACTCTTTGTGGTTGTGCCTTGGAAAGAATCACCCTAGTTGATGATCTGGGGGTCCGTCTGGACCGAAAACTAAAGTTTTCCAATCATATAACTAATATGGTCAATAAAGCCATGGGTGTCCTAGGCTTTATCAAAAGATGGTCTAAGGAATTCGACGATCCTTATATTACAAAGACCCTTTACGTTGCACTTGTTCGTCCCATTCTTGAATACGGTTCATGCGTATGGTGTCCCCAGTACACTATTCATAAGGAACGCATCGAATCTGTACAGAAAAATTTCTTACTTTTTGCTTTACGCGGCCTTAACTGGGATGAAAATTTGAGACTGCCTTCCTATAATAGTAGACTTCTGTTACTAAATCTGCCTTCCCTAACTAACCGCAGAACCATGCTAGGGGTCTTATTTATTAACAACCTTATGCAAGGTGACATTGACAGTGAGGCCTTGTTAAGGCAGCTACACTTCTCTGTTCCTTGCAGAATAACTCGCTATTTCCTTCCACTAACACTCCCTTATTGTAGATCGAACTATGCACTGCATGATCCTTTCAGGGCATTATGTTCGGACTACAATAAGCTCCAACACATCATAGCTAGCACTAACACTATCGCTGCTATGAAGTCCTTAATTCTTGCCTATCTAGTACGTAATTAGTAATTAGTATTTGAATCTTCCTCGATTTTCTATTCTATGTTTTTTCTTTTTTTCCCCTACTTGCATGCCGCGTTCTATCGCCTCGTCTTTTTTATTTTATTTCTTGTTTTCTCCACATCGCGTTAATTTTTACTCGCGTTTCTATTCGCTTTTCTACCGCGTTTCCGTGTCGTCCGTTATGCGACGGTGCCTCTCGGTCGGTCAGGCGGGAGGTGGACTTCGTTTGGGTTCCGCGCGCAACAAGCATCGGCTTGGTGTCGTTGGACCACTTGCTAATACAGTCATTGTATTCAACGTCCAATATAATTGTCTAGCCTGTGCATAGCCAAAGTCTAGCATGTGCCTAGCCAGTGTGTAGCCTCTGTCTAGCCTGTGTCTAGTCTGTGTCTTGACGGTGTCTTGCCGGTGTCTAGCCTGTGTCTAGCCTGTGTCTAGCCTGTGTCTAGCCTGTGTCTAGCCTGTGTCTAGCCTGTGTCTAGCCTGTGTCTAGCCTGTGTCTAGCCTGTGTCTAGCCTGTGTCTAGCCTGTGTCTAGCCTGTGTCTAGCCTGTGTCTAGCCTGTGTCTAGCCTGTGTCTAGCCTTTGTCTAGCCTGTGTCAAGTATGTGCCTAGCCTCCGCCTAGCCTGTACCTAGCCAGTGCCTAGCCTGTACCTAGCCAGTGCCTAGCCTGTACCTAGCCAGTACCTAGCCTGTACCTAGCCAGTACCTAGCCTGTTCATAGCCATTATCTAGCCTGTTCATAGCCATTGTCTAGCCTGTGCTTAGCCAGTGTCTAGTCTGTGCCAAGCCAGTGTCTAGCCTGTGCCTAGCCAGTGCCTAGCCTGAGTCTAGCCTGTGCCTTGCCTGAGACTGGCATGTGCATAGCCTGTGCCTAGCCAGTGTTTAGCCTGTGTCTAGCCTGTGCCTTGCCTGAGACTGGCATGTGCATAGCGTGTGCCTAGCCAGTGTCTAGCCTGTGCCTTGCCAGAGACTGCCATGTGCATAGCGTGTGCCTAGCCAGTGTCTAGCCAGTGCCTAGCCTGTGTCTCGCCTGTGTCTAGCCTATGCCTTGCCTGCGACTGGCATATGCATAGCCTGTGCCTTACCAGTGTCTAGCCTGTGTCTAGCCTGTGTCTTGCCTGTGACTGGCATGTGCATAGCCTGTGCCTAGCCAGTGTCTAGCCTGTGTCTAGCCTGTGCCTAGCCAGTGTCTATCCTGTGTTTAGCCTGTGCCAAGCCTGTGTCTAGCCAGTGTCTAGCTTGTGTCTAGCCTGTGCCTTGCCTGAGACAGGCATGTGCATAACGTGTGCCTAGCCAGTGTCTAGCCAGTGCCTAGCCTGTGCCTAGCCAGTGTCTAGCCTTTGTCTAGCTTGTGCATAGCCTGTGTCTAGCCTGTGCCTAGCCAGTGTATAGCCTCTGTCTAGCTTGTGTCTAATCTGTGTCTAGCCGGTGTCTAGTCTGTGCCTAGCCTGTGCCTTGCCTGTGACTGGCATGTGCATAGCCTGCGCCTAGCCAGTGTCTAGCCTGTGTCTAGCCTGTGCCTTGCCTAAGACAGGCATGTGCCTAGCCTGTACCTAGCCTGTACCTAGCCAGTGCCTAGCCTGTACATAGCCATTGTCAAGCCTGTGCCTAGCCAGTTTCTAGCCTGTGCCTAGCCAGTGTCTAGCCTGTGCCTAGCCAGTGTCTAGCCTGTGCCCAGCCAGTGCCTAGCCTGTGTTAAGCCTGTGCCTAGCCTGTGCTTAGCCAGTGTCTAGTCTGTGCCAAGCCAGAATCTAGCCTGTGCCTAGCCAGTGTCTAGCCAGTGTCTAGCCTGTGCCTTGCCTGTGACTGGCATGTGCATAGCCTGTGCCTAGCCAGTGTCTAGCCTGTGTCTTGCCTGAGACTGGCATGTGCATAGCCTGTGCTTGCCTAGCCTGTGCCTAGCCAGTGTCTAGCCTGTTTCTAGCCTGTGTCTTGCCTGTGTCTAGCCTGTGTCTAGCCTGTGTCTAGCTTGTGTCTAGCCAGTGTCTAGCCTGTGCCCAGTCATTGTCTAGCCTGTGTCTAGCCTGTGCCTAGCCTGTGTCTAGCCTGTGTCTAGCCTGTGTCTAGCCTGTGTCTAGCCTGTGTCTAGCCTGTGTCTAGCCATTGTCTAGCCTGTGTCTAGCCTGTGTCTAGCCTGTGTCTAGCCTGTGTCTAGCATAAGCCTAGCCTGCACCTAGCCAGTGCCTAGCCTGTACCTAGCCAGTACCTAGCCTGTACCTAGCCAGTGCCTAGCCTGTACATAGCCATTGTCTAGCCTGTGCCTAGCCAGTGTCTAGCCTGTGCCTAGTCAGTGTCTAGCCTGTGCCCAGCCTGTGTCTAGCCTGTGTCTAGCCTGTGCCTAGCCAGTTTCTAGCCTGTGTCTAGCCTGTGCTTAGCCAGTGTCTAGTCTGTGCCAAGCCAGTGTCTAGCCTGTGTCTAGGCTGTGTCTAGCCTGTGTCTAGCCTGTTTCTAGCCTGTGTCTAGCCTGTGTCTGGCCTGTGTCTAGCCTGTGTCTAGCCTGTGCCTTGCCTGAGACAGGCATGTGCATAGCGTGTGCCTAGCCAGTGTCTAGCCAGTGCCTAGACTGTGCCTAGCCAGTGTCTAGCCTTTGTGTAGCCTGTGCATAGCCTGTGTCTAGCCTGTGCCTAGCCAGTGTATAGCCTGTGCCTTGCCAGTGTCTAGCCTGTGCCCAGCTAGTGTCTAGCCTGTGTCTAGCCTGTGCCTAGCCAGTTTCTAGCCTGTGTCTAGCCTGTGCTTAGCCAGTGTCTAGTCTGTGCCCAGCCAGTGTCTAGCCTGTGCCTAGCCAGTGTCTAGCCTGTGTCTAGCCTGTGCCTTGCCTGAGACTAGCATGTGCATAGCCTGTGCCTAGCCAGTGTCTAGCCTGTGTCTAGCCTGTGCCTTGCCTGAGACTGGCATGTGCATAGCGTGTGCCTAGCCAGTGTCTAGCCATGTCTAGCCTGTGCCTTGCCTGAGACAAGTGTGCCTAGCCAGTGTCTAGCCAGTGCCTAGCCTGTGCCTAGCCTGCCTGTGCCTAGCCTGTGCCTAGCCTGTGCCTAGCCTGTGCCTAGCCTGTGCCTAGCCTGTGCCTAGCCTGTGCCTAGCCTGTGCCTAGCCTGTGCCTAGCCTGTGCCTAGCCTGTGACTGGCATGTGCATAGCTTGTGCCTAGCCAGTGTCTAGCCCGTCTCTAGCCTGTGCCTTGCCTGAGACAGGCATGTGCATAGTGTGTGCCTAGCCAGTGTCTAGCCAGTTCCTAGCCTGTGCCTAGCCAGTGTCTAGCCTTTGTCTAGCCTGTGTCTAGCCTGTGTCTAGCCTGTGCCTTGCCTGTGACTGGGATGTGCACAGCGTGTGCCTAGGCAGTGTCTAGCCAGTGCCTAGCCTGTGCCTAGCCAGTGTCTAGCCTTTGCCTAGCCTGTGCATAGCCTGTGTCTAGCCTAGCCAGTGTATAGCCTCTGTCTAGCCTATGTCTAGTCAGTGTCTAGCCGGTGTCTAGCCGATGTCTAGCCTGTGCCTAGCCTGTGCCTAGCCTGTGACTGGCCTGTGCCTATCCTGTGACTGGCCTGTGCCTAGCCTGTGACTAGCTTGTGCCTAGCCAGTGCCTAGCCAGTGCCTAGCCTGTGCCTAGCCTGTGCATAGCCTGTGCCTAGCCTATGCCTAGCCTGTGCCTAGCCTGTGGCTAGCCTGTGCCTAGCCTATGCCTAGCCTGTGTCTAGCCTGTGTCTAGCCTGTGTCTAGCCTGTGTCCATCCTGTGTCTAGCCTGTGTCTAGCCTGTGTCTAGCCTGTGTCTAGCCTGTGTCTAGCCTGTGTCTAGCCTGTGTCTAGCCTGTGCCTAGCCTGTGTCTAGCCTGTGCCTAGCCTGTGTCTAGCCTGTGTCTAGCCTGTGTCTAGCCTGTGTCTAGCCTGTGTCTAGCCTGTGTCTAGCCTGTGTCTAGCCTGTGTCTAGCCTGTGTCTAGCCTGTGCTAGCTGTGCCTGTGTCTAGCCTGTGTCTAGCCTGTGTCTAGCCTGTGTCTAGCCTGTGCCTAGCCAGTGTCTAGCCTGTGTCTAGCCTGTGCCTTGCCTGTGACTGGCATGTGACTGGCATGTGCACAGCCTGTGCCTTGCCAGTGTCTAGCCTGTGTCTAGCCTGTGCCTTGCCAGAGACTGCCATGTGCGTAGCGTGTGCCTAGCCAGTGTCTAGCCAGTGCCTAGCCTGTGCCTAGCCTGTGCCTAGCCTGTGTCTAGCCTGTGTCTAGCCTGTGCCTAGCCTGTGTCTAGCCTGTGTCTAGCCTGTGTCTAGCCTGTGCCTAGCCAGTGTCTAGCCTGTGTCTAGCCTGTGCCTTGCCTGTGACTGGCATGTGACTGGCATGTGCATAGCCTGTGCCTTGCCAGTGTCTAGCCTGTGTCTAGCCTGTGCCTTGCCTGAGACTGCCATGTGCATAGCGTGTGCCTAGCCAGTGTCTAGCCAGTGCCTAGCCTGTGCCTAGCCAGTGTCTAGCCTTTGTCTAGCCTGTGCATAGCCTGTGTCTAGCCTGTGCCTAGCCAGTGTATAGCCTCTGTCTAGCTTGTGTCTAGTCTGTGTCTAGCCGGTGTCCAGCCGGTGTCTAGCCTGTGTCTAGCCTGTGCCTAGCCTGTGCACTGGCCTGTGCCTAGCCTGTGCCTAGCCTGTGCCTAGTCTGTGCCTAGCTTGTGCCTAGCCTGTGCCTAGCCTGTGCCTAGCCTGTGCCTAGCCTGTGCCTAGCCTGTGGCTAGCCTGTGCCTAGCCTATACCTAGCCTGTGCCTAGCCAGTGTCTAGCCTGTGCCTTGCCTGAGACTGGCATGTGCATAGCGTGTGCCTAGCCAGTGTCTAGCCAGTTCTAGCCTGTAGCCTGTGCCTAGCCAGTGTCTAGCCTGTGTCTAGCCTGTGCCTTGCCTGAGACTGGCATGTGCATAGCGTGTGCCTAGCCAGTGTCTAGCCAGTTCCTAGCCTGTGCATAGCCTGTGTCTAGCCTAGCCAGTGTATAGCCTCTGTCTAGCCTGTGTCTAGTCAGTGTCAAGCCGGTGTCTAGCCGATGTCTAGCCTGTGCCTGGCCTGTGCCTAGCCTGTGACTGGCCTGTGCCTAGCCTGTGACTAGCTTGTGCCTAGCCAGTGCCTAGCCTGTGCCTAGCCTGTGCCTAGCCTGTGCCTAGCCTGTGGCTAGCCTGTGCCTAGCCTGTGGCTAGCCTGTGCCTAGCCTGTGCCTAGCCTGTGCCTAGCCTGTGCCTAGCCTGTGCCTAGCCTGTGCCTAGCCTGTGCCTAGCCTGTGCCTAGCCTGTGCCTGGCCTGTGTCTAGCCTGTGCCTAGCCTGTGCCTAGCCTGTGCCTAGCCTGTGTCTAGCCTGTGTCTAGCCTGTGTCTAGCCTGTGTCTAGCCTGTGTCTAGCCTGTGTCTAGCCTGTGTCTAGCCTGTGTCTAGCCTGTGTCTAGCCTGTGTCTAGCCTGTGTCTAGCCTGTGTCTAGCCTGTGTCTAGCCTGTGTCTAGCCTGTGTCTAGCCTGTGTCTAGCCTGTGTCTAGCCTGTGTCTAGCCTTGTGTCTAGCCTGTGTCCTAGCCTGTGTCTAGCCTGTGTCTAGCCTGTGCCTAGCCTGTGTCTAGCCTGTGTCTAGCCTGTGTCTAGCCTGTGTCTAGCCTGTGTCTAGCCTGTGTCTAGCCTGTGTCTAGCCTGTGTCTAGCCTGTGTCTAGCCTGTGCCTAGCCTGTGTCTAGCCTGTGTCTAGCCTGTGTCTAGCCTGTGTCTAGCCTGTGTCTAGCCTGTGTCTAGCCAGTGTCTAGCCTGTGTCTAGCCTGTGCCTTGCCTGTGACTGGCATGTGCATAGCCTGTGCCTAGTCAGTGTCTAGCCTGTGTCTAGCCTGTGCCTTGCCTGAGACAGGCATGTGCACAGCGTGTGCCTAGCCTGTGTCTAGCCTGTGTTTAGCCTGTGCCTAGCCTGTGCCTAGCCTGTGTCTAGCCTGTGACTGGCCTGTGCCTAGCTTGTGCCTAGCCTATGCCTAGCCTGTGTCTAGCTTGTGTCTAGCCTGTGCCTTGCCTGTGACTGGCATGTGCATAGCCTGTGCCTAGCCTGTGTCTAGCCTGTGTCTAGCCTGTGCCTTTCCTGAGACAGGCATGTGCATAGCGTGTGCCTAGCCTGTGACTGGCCTGTGCCTAGCTTGTGCCTAGCCTGTGCCTAGCTTGTGCCTAGCCTGTGCCTAGCCTGTGCCTAGCCTGTGCCTAGCCTGTGCCTAGCCTGTGGCTAGCCTGTGCCTAGCCTATACCCTAGCCTGTGTCTAGCCTGTGCCTTGCCTGTGACTGGCATGTGCATAGCCTGTGCCTAGCCTGTGTCTAGCCTGTGTCTAGCCTGTGCCTTTCCTGAGACAGGCATGTGCATAGCGTGTGCCTAGCCTGTGACTGGCCTGTGCCTAGCTTGTGCCTAGCCTGTGTCTAGCCTGTGTCTAGCCTGTGCCTAGCCTATGCCTAGCCTGTGTCTAGCTTGTGTCTAGCCTGTGCCTTGCCTGTGACTGGCATGTGCATAGCCTGTGCCTAGCCTGTGTCTAGCCTGTGTCTAGCCTGTGCCTTTCCTGAGACAGGCATGTGCATAGCGTGTGCCTAGCCTGTGACTGGCCTGTGCCTAGCTTGTGCCTAGCCTGTGCCTAGCTTGTGCCTAACCTGTGTCTAGCCTGCTCCTAGCCAGTGTCTAGCCTGTGTCTAGCCTGTGTCTAGCCTGTGCCTTGCCTGTGACTGGCATGTGCATAGCCTGTGCCTAGCCAGTGTCTAGCCTGTGTCTAGCCTGTGCCTTGCCTGAGACAGGCATGTGCACAGCGTGTGCCTAGCCTGTGTCTAGCCTGTGTCTAGCCTGTGCCTAGCCTGTGCCTAGCCTGTGTCTAGCCTGTGTCTAGCCTGTGCCTTGCCTGTGACTGGCATGTGCATAGCCTGTGCCTAGCCTGTGTCTAGCCTGTGACTGGCCTGTGCCTAGCTTGTGCCTAGCCTGTGCCTAGCCTGTGCCTAGCTTGTGCCTAGCCTGTGCCTAGCCTGTGCCTAGCCTGTGCCTAGCCTGTGCCTAGCCTGTGCCTAGCCTGTGTCTAGCCTGTGTCTAGCCTGTGTCTTGCCTGTGTCCAGCCTGTGCCTAGCCTGTGTCTAGCCTGTGTCTAGCCTGTGTCTAGCCTGTGCCTTTCCTGTGACTGGCATGTGCATAGCCTGTGCCTAGCCAGTGTCTAGCCTGTGTCTAGCCTGTGCCTTGCTTGAGACTGGCATGTGCATAGCGTGTGCCTAGCCAGTGTCTAGCCAGTTCCTAGCCTGTGCCTAGCCGGTGTCTAGCCTTTGTCTAGCCTGTGTCTAGCCTGTGTCTAGCCTGTGCCTTGCCTGTGACTGGCATGTTCACAGCGTGTGCCTAGCCAGTGTCTAGCCTGTGCCCAGCCAGTGTCTAGCCTGTGTCTAGCCTGTGCCTAGCCAGTTTCTAGCTTGTGTCTAGCCTGTGCTTAGCCAGTGTCTAGTCTGTGCCAATCCAGTGTCTAGCCTGTGCCTAGCCTGTGTCTAGCCTGTGCCTAGCCTGTGTCTAGCCTGTGTCTAGCCTGTGTCTAGCCTGTGTCTAGCTTGTGTCTAGCCTATGTCTAGCCTGTGTCTTGCCTGTGCCTAGCCAGTGTCTAGCCTGTGCCTAGCCTGTGTCTAGCCTGTGTCTAGCCTGTGCCTTTCCTGTGACTGGCATGTGCATAGCCTGTGCCTAGCCAGTGTCTAGCCTGTGTCTAGCCTGTGCCTTGCTTGAGACTGGCATGTGCATAGCGTGTGCCTAGCCAGTGTCTAGCCAGTTCCTAGCCTGTGCCTAGCCAGTGTCTAGCCTTGTCTAGCCTGTGTCTAGCCTGTGTCTAGCCTGTGCCTTGCGTGTGACTGGCATGTGCACAGCGTGTGCCTAGGCAGTGTCTAGCCAGTGCCTAGCCTGTGCCTAGCCAGTGTCTAGCCTTTGCCTAGCCTGTGCATAGCCTGTGTCTAGCCTAGCCAGTGTATAGCCTCTGTCTAGCCTATGTCTAGTCAGTGTCTAGCCTGTGCCTAGCCTGTGCCTAGCCTGTGACTGGCCTGTGCCTAGCCTGTGACTAGCCTGTGCCTAGCCTGTGCCTAGCCTGTGCCTAGCCTGTGCCTAGCCTGTGCCTAGCCTGTGCCTAGCCTGTGCCTAGCCTGTGCCTAGCCTGTGCCTAGCCTGTGCCTAGCCTGTGCCTAGCCTGTGCCTAGCCTGTGGCTAGCCTGTGCCTAGCCTGTGCCTAGCCTGTGTCCTGTGTGTCTAGCCTGTGTCTAGCCTGTGTCTAGCCTGTGTCCAGCCTGTGTCTGGCCTGTGTCTAGCCTGTGTCTTGCCTGTGTCTAGCCTGTGTCTAGCCTGTGCCTAGCCTGTGTCTAGCCTGTGTCTAGCCTGTGTCTAGCCTGTGTCTAGCCTGTGTCTAGCCTGTGTCTAGCCTGTGTCTAGCCTGTGTCTAGCCTGTGTCTAGCCTGTGTCTGGCCTGTGTCTAGCCTGTGCCTAGCCTGTGTCTAGCCTGTGTCTAGCCTGTGTCTAGCCTGTGCCTAGCCAGTGTCTAGCCTGTGTCTAGCCTGTGCCTTGCCTGTGACTGGCATGTGACTGGCATGTGCATAGCCTGTGCCTTGCCAGTGTCTAGCCTGTGTCTAGCCTGTGCCTTGCCAGAGACTGCCATGTGCACAGCGTGTGCCTAGCCAGTGTCTAGCCAGTGCCTAGCCTGTGCCTAGCCTGTGCCTAGCCTGTGCCTAGCCTGTGCCTAGCCTGTGCCTAGCCTGTGCCTAGCCTGTGTCTAGCCTGTGTCTAGCCTGTGCCTTGCCTGAGACAGGCATGTGCATAGCGTGTGCCTAGCCAGTGTCTAGCCAGTGCCTAGCCTGTGCCTAGCCTGTGTCTAGCCTGTGCCTTGCCTGAGACAGGCATGTTCATAGCGTGTGACTGGCATGTGCATAGCCTGTGCCTAGCCAGTGTCTAGCCTGTGTCTAGCCTGTGCCTTGCCTGAGACAGGCATGTGCATAGCGTGTGCCTAGCCAGTGTCTAGCCAGTGCCTAGCCTGTGCCTAGCCTGTGCCTAGCCTGTGCCTAGCCTGTGTCTAGCCTGTGTCTAACCTGTGCCTTGCCTGTGACTGGCATGTGCATAGCCTGTGCCTAGCCTGTGTCTAGCCTGTGTCTAGCCTGTGCCTTTCCTGAGACAGGCATGTGCATAGCGTGTGCCTAGCCAGTGTCTAGCCAGTGCCTAGCCTGTGCCTAGCCTGTGCCTAGCCTGTGTCTAGCCTGTGTCTAACCTGTGCCTTGCCTGTGACTGGCATGTGCATAGCCTGTGCCTAGCCTGTGTCTAGCCTGTGTCTAGCCTGTGTCTTTCCTGAGACAGGCATGTGCATAGCGTGTGCCTAGCCAGTGTCTAGCCAGTGCCTAGCCTGTGCCTAGCCAGTGTCTAGCCTTTGTCTAGCCTGTGCATAGCCTGTGTCTAGCCTGTGCCTAGCCAGTGTATAGCCTCTGTCTAGCTTGTGTCTAGTCTGTGTCAAGCCGGTGTCCAGCCGGTGTCTAGCCTGTGTCTAGCCTGTGCCTAGCCTGTGACTGGCCTGTGCCTAGCTTGTGCCTAGCCTGTGCCTAGTCTGTGCCTAGCCTGTGCCTAGCCTGTGCCTAGCCTGTGCCTAGCCTGTGCCTAGCCTGTGCCTAGCCTGTGGCTAGCCTGTGCCTAGCCTATACCTAGCCTGTGCCTAGCCAGTGTCTAGCCTGTGCCTTGCCTGAGACTGGCATGTGCATAGCGTGTGCCTAGCCAGTGTCTAGCCAGTTCGTAGCCTGTGCCTAGCCAGTGTCTAGCCTGTGTCTAGCCTGTGCCTTGCCTGAGACTGGCATGTGCATAGCGTGTGCCTAGCCAGTGTCTAGCCAGTTCCTAGCCTGTGTCTAGCCTAGCCAGTGTATAGCCTCTGTCTAGCCTGTGTCTAGTCAGTGTCAAGCCGGTGTCTAGCCGATGTCTAGCCTGTGCCTGGCCTGTGCCTAGCCTGTGACTGGCCTGTGCCTAGCCTGTGACTAGCTTGTGCCTAGCCAGTGCCTAGCCTGTGCCTAGCCTGTGGCTAGCCTGTGCCTAGCCTGTGCCTAGCCTGTGGCTAGCCTGTGCCTAGCCTATGCCTAGCCTGTGCCTAGCCTGTGCCTGTCTGCCTGCTGCCTGTGCCTAGCCTATGCCTAGCCTGTGTCTAGCCTGTGCCTAGCCTGTGCCTAGCCTGTGCCTAGCCTGTGTCTAGCCTGTGTCTAGCCTGTGTCTAGCCTGTGTCCAGCCTGTGTCTAGCCTGTGTCTAGCCTGTGTCCTAGCCTGTGTCCAGCCTGTGTCTAGCCTGTGTCTAGCCTGTGTCTAGCCTGTGTCTAGCCTGTGTCTAGCCTGTGTCTAGCCTGTGTCTAGCCTGTGTCTAGCCTGTGTCTAGCCTTGTCTAGCCTGTGCCTAGCCTGTGTCTAGCCTGTGCCTAGCCTGTGTCTAGCCTGTGTCTAGCCTGTGTCTAGCCTGTGTCTAGCCTGTGTCTAGCCTGTGTCTAGCCTGTGTCTAGCCTGTGTCTAGCCTGTGTCTAGCCTGTGTCTAGCCTGTGCCTGCCTAGCCTGTGTCTAGCCTGTGTCTAGCCTGTGTCTAGCCTGTGTCTAGCCTGTGTCTAGCCTGTGTCTAGCCTGTGTCTAGCCTGTGCCTTGCCTGTGTCTAGCCTGTGTCTAGCCTGTGTCTAGCCTGTGTCTAGCCAGTGTCTAGCCTGTGTCTAGCCTGTGCCTTGCCTGTGACTGGCATGTGCATAGCCTGTGCCTAGCCTGTGTCTAGCCTGTGCCTTAGCCAGTGTCTAGTCTGTGCCAATCCAGTGTCTAGCCTGTGCCTAGCCTGTGCCTAGCCTGTGCCTAGCCTGTGCCTAGCCTATGCCTAGCCTGTGCCTAGCCTGTGGCTAGCCTGTGCCTAGCCTATGCCTAGCCTGTGTCTAGCCTGTGTCTAGCCTGTGTCTAGCCTGTGTCCAGCCTGTGTCTAGCCTGTGTCTAGCCTGTGCCTTGCCTGTGTCTAGCCTGTGTCTAGCCTGTGCCTAGCCTGCCTAGCCTGTGTCTAGCCTGTGCCTAGCCTGTGTCTAGCCTGTGTCTAGCCTGTGTCTAGCCTGTGTCTAGCCTGTGTCTAGCCTGTGTCTAGCCTGTGTCCTAGCCTGTGTCTAGCCTGTGTCTAGCCTGTGCCTAGCCTGTGTCTAGCCTGTGTCTAGCCTGTGCCTAGCCAGTGTCTAGCCTGTGTCTAGCCTGTGCCTTGCCTGTGACTGGCATGTGACTGGCATGTGCATAGCCTGTGCCTTGCCAGTGTCTAGCCTGTGTCTAGCCTGTGCCTTGCCAGAGACTGCCATGTGCATAGCGTGTGCCTAGCCAGTGTCTAGCCAGTGCCTAGCCTGTGCCTAGCCTGTGCCTAGCCTGTGCCTGGCCTGTGCCTAGCCTGTGCCTAGCCTGTGCCTAGCCTGTGTCTAGCCTGTGTCTAGCCTGTGCCTTGCCTGAGACAGGCATGTGCATAGCGTGTGCCTAGCCAGTGTCTAGCCAGTGCCTAGCCTGTGCCTAGCCTGTGTCTAGCCTGTGTCTAGCCTGTGCCTTGCCTGAGACAGGCATGTTCATAGCGTGTGACTGGCATGTGCATAGCCTGTGCCTAGCCAGTGTCTAGCCTGTGTCTAGCCTGTGCCTTGCCTGAGACAGGCATGTGCATAGCGTGTGCCTAGCCAGTGTCTAGCCAGTGCCTAGCCTGTGCCTAGCCTGTGCCTAGCCTGTGTCTAGCCTGTGTCTAACCTGTGCCTTGCCTGTGACTGGCATGTGCATAGCCTGTGCCTAGCCTGTGTCTAGCCTGTGTCTAGCCTGTGCCTTGCCTGAGACAGGCATGTGCATAGCGTGTGCCTAGCCAGTGTCTAGCCAGTGCCTAGCCTGTGCCTAGCCTGTGCCTAGCCTGTGTCTAGCCTGTGTCTAACCTGTGCCTTGCCTGTGACTGGCATGTGCATAGCCTGTGCCTAGCCTGTGTCTAGCCTGTGTCTAGCCTGTGCCTTGCCTGAGACAGGCATGTGCATAGCGTGTGCCTAGCCAGTGTCTAGCCAGTGCCTAGCCTGTGCCTAGCCAGTGTCTAGCCTTTGTCTAGCCTGTGCATAGCCTGTGTCTAGCCTGTGCCTAGCCAGTGTATAGCCTCTG
Source organism: Zaprionus indianus (assembly GCA_018904595.1). Classification (NCBI taxonomy): domain Eukaryota; kingdom Metazoa; phylum Arthropoda; class Insecta; order Diptera; family Drosophilidae; genus Zaprionus; species Zaprionus indianus. Next base: position 125,998 of record JAEIHA010000912.1, on the reverse strand, counting down.
TCTAGCTTGTGTCTAGTCTGTGTCAAGCCGGTGTCCAGCCGGTGTCTAGCCTGTGTCTAGCCTGTGCCTAGCCTGTGACTGGCCTGTGCCTAGCTTGTGCCTAGCCTGTGCCTAGTCTGTGCCTAGCTTGTGCCTAGCCTGTGCCTAGCCTGTGCCTAGCCTGTGCCTAGCCTGTGCCTAGCCTGTGGCTAGCCTGTGCCTAGCCTATACCTAGCCTGTGCCTAGCCAGTGTCTAGCCTGTGCCTTGCCTGAGACTGGCATGTGCATAGCGTGTGCCTAGCCAGTGTCTAGCCAGTTCGTAGCCTGTGCCTAGCCAGTGTCTAGCCTGTGTCTAGCCTGTGCCTTGCCTGAGACTGGCATGTGCATAGCGTGTGCCTAGCCAGTGTCTAGCCAGTTCCTAGCCTGTGTCTAGCCTAGCCAGTGTATAGCCTCTGTCTAGCCTGTGTCTAGTCAGTGTCAAGCCGGTGTCTAGCCGATGTCTAGCCTGTGCCTGGCCTGTGCCTAGCCTGTGACTGGCCTGTGCCTAGCCTGTGACTAGCTTGTGCCTAGCCAGTGCCTAGCCTGTGCCTAGCCTGTGGCTAGCCTGTGCCTAGCCTGTGCCTAGCCTGTGGCTAGCCTGTGCCTAGCCTATGCCTAGCCTGTGCCTAGCCTGTGGCTTGCCTGTGCCTAGCCTGTGCCTAGCCTGTGGCTAGCCTGTGCCTAGCCTGTGCCTAGCCTGTGTCTAGCCTGTGTCTAGCCTGTGTCTAGCCTGTGTCCAGCCTGTGTCTAGCCTGTGTCTAGCCTGTGTCTAGCCTGTGTCTAGCCTGTGTCTAGCCTGTGTCTAGCCTTTGTCTAGCCTGTGCCTAGCCTGTGTCTAGCCTGTGCCTAGCCTGTGTCTAGCCTGTGTCTAGCCTGTGTCTAGCCTGTGTCTAGCCTGTGTCTAGCCTGTGTCTAGCCTGTGTCTAGCTTGTGTCTAGCCTGTGTCTAGCCTGTGTCTAGCCTGTGCCTAGCCTGTGTCTAGCCTGTGTCTAGCCTGTGTCTAGCCTGTGTCTAGCCTGTGTCTAGCCAGTGTCTAGGCCTGTGTCTAGCCTGTGCCTTGCCTGTGTCTAGCCTGTGTCTAGCCTGTGTCTAGCCTGTGTCTAGCCTGTGTCTAGCCAGTGTCTAGCCTGTGTCTAGCCTGTGACTGGCATGTGCATAGCCTGTGCCTAGCCTGTGTCTAGCCTGTACTTAGCCAGTGTCTAGTCTGTGCCAATCCAGTGTCTAGCCTGTGCCTAGCCTGTGTCTAGCCTGTGCCTAGCCTGTGACTGGCCTGTGCCTAGCCAGTGTCTAGCCTGTGTCTAGCCTGTGCCTAGCCTGTGACTGGCCTGTGCCTAGCCAGAGAGAGGCATGTGCATAGCGTGTGCCTAGCCAGTGTCTAGCCAGTGCCTAGCCTGTGCCTAGCCAGTGTTTAGCCTTTGTCTAGCATGTGCATAGCCTTTGTCTAGCCTGTGCCTAGCCAGTGTAAAGCCTCTGTCTAGCCTGTGTCTAGTCTGTGTCTAGCCGGTGTCTAGCCTGTGCCTAGCCAGTGCCTAGCCTGTGACTGGCCTGTGCCTAGCCAGTGTCTAGCCAGTGCCTAGCCTGTGCCTAGCCTGTGCCTAGCCTGTGCCTAGCCTGCTGTGCTAGCCTGCGTCTAGCCTGTGCCTCGCCTGTAACTGGCATGTGCATAGCTTGTGCCTAGCCAGTGTCTAGCCTGTGTCTAGCCTTTGTCTAGCCTGTGTCTAGCCTATGTCTAGCCTGTGCCTTGCCTGTGACTGGCATGTGCATAGCCTGTGCCTAGCCAGTGTCTAGCCTGTGTCTAGCCTGTGCCTTGCCAGAGACTGGCATGTGCATAGCGTGTGCCTAGCCAGTGTCTAGCCTGTGTCTAGCCTGTGCCTTGCCTGAGACTGGCATGTGCATAGCCTGTGCCTAGCCAGTGTCTAGCCTGTGTCTAGCCTGTGCCTAGCCTGTGTCTAGCCTGTGCCTTGCCTGTGACTGGCATGTGCATAGCCTGTGCCTAGCCAGTGTCTAGCCTGTGTCTAGCCTGTGCCTTGCCTGAGACTATCATGTGCATAGAGTGTGCCTAGCCAGTGTCTAGCCAGTGCCTAGCCTGTGCCTAGCCTGTGCCTAGCCTGTGTCTAGCCTGTGCCTTGCCTGTGACTGGCATGTGCATAGCCTGTGCCTAGCCAGTGTCTAGCCTGTGTCTAGCCTGTGTCTAGCCTGTGCCTTGCCTGTGACTGGCATGTGCATAGCCTGTGCCTAGCCAGTGTCTAGCCTGTGTCTAGCCTGTGCCTTGCCTGAGACTGGCATGTCCATAGCGTGTGCCTAGCCAGTGTCTAGCCAGTGCCTAGCCTGTGCCTAGCCAGTGCCTAGCCAGTGTCTAGCCTTTGTCTAGCCAGTGCCTAGCCTGTGCCTAGCCTGTGCCAAGCCTGTGTCTAGCCTGTGTCTAGCCTGTGCCTTGCCTGTGACTGGCATGTGCATAGCCTATGCCTAGCCAGTGTCTAGCCTGTGTCTAGCCTGTGCCTTGCCTGAGACAGGCATGTGCATAGCGTGTGCCTAGGCTATGCCTAGCCTGTGTCTAGCCTGTGTCTAGCCTGTGCCTGGCCAGTGTCTAGCCTTTGTCTAGCCTGTGCATAGCCTGTGTCTAGCCTGTGCCTAGCCAGTGTATAGCCTCTGTCTAGCCTGTGTCTAGCCGGTGTCTAGCCGGTGTCTAGCCTGTGCCTAGCCTGTGCCTAGCCTGTGACTGGCCTGTGCCTAGCCTGTGACTAGCTTGTGCCTAGCCAGTGCCTAGCCTGTGCCTAGCGTGTGCCTAGCCTGTTGCTAGCCTGTGCCTAGCCTATGCCTAGCCTGTGTCTAGCCTGTGTCTAGCCTGTGTCTAGCCTTTGTCTAGCCTGTGCCTAGCCTGTGTCTAGCCTGTGTCTAGCCTGTGTCTAGCCTGTGTCTAGCCTGTGTCTAGCCTGTTTCTAGCCAGTGCCTAGCCAGTGTCTAGCCTTTGTCTAGCCAGTGCCTAGCCTGTGCCTAGCCTGTGCCTAGCCTGTGCCTAGCCTGTGTCTAGCCTGTGTCTAGCCTGTGCCTTGCCTGTGACTGGCATGTGCATAGCCTATGCCTAGCCAGTGTCTAGCCTGTGCCTTGCCTGAGACAGGCATGTGCATAGCGTGTGCCTAGGCTATGCCTAGCCTGTGTCTAGCCTGTGTCTAGCCTGTGCCTAGCCAGTGTCTAGCCTTTGTCTAGCCTGTGCATAGCCTGTGTCTAGCCTGTGCCTAGCCAGTGTATAGCCTCTGTCTAGCCTGTGTCTAGTCAGTGTCAAGCCGGTGTCTAGCCGGTGTCTAGCCTGTGCCTAGCCTGTGCCTAGCCTGTGACTGGCCTGTGCCTAGCCTGTGACTAGCTTGTGCCTAGCCAGTGCCTAGCCTGTGCCTAGCGTGTGCCTAGCCTGTGGCTAGCCTGTGCCTAGCCTGTGCCTAGCCTGTGCCTAGCCTGTGTCTAGCCTGTGTCTAGCCTGTGTCTAGCCTGTGTCTAGCCTGTGTCTAGCCTGTGTCTAGCCTGTGTCTAGCCTGTGTCTAGCCTGTGTCTAGCCTGTGTCTAGCCTGTGTCTAGCCTGTTTCTAGCCTGTTTCTAGCCTGTGTCTAGCCTGTGTCTAGCTTGTGTCTAGCCTGTGTCTAGCCTGTGTCTAGCCTGTGTCTAGCCTGTGTCTAGCCTGTGTGTAGCCTGTGCCCAGCCAGTGTCTAGCCTGTGTCTAGTCTGTGCCTAGCCAGTTTCTAGCCTGTGTCTAGCCTGAGCTTAGCCAGTGTCTAGTCTGTTCCAAGCCAGTGTCTAGCCTGTGCCTAGCCAGTGTCTAGCCTGTGTCTAGCCTGTGCCTTGCCTGTGCCTAGACTGTGCCTAGCCTGTGTCTAGCCTGTGTCTAGCCTGTGTCTAGCTTGTGCCTTGCCTGTGACTGGCATGTGCAAAGCCTATGCCTAGCCAGTGTCTAGCCTGTGTCTAGCCTGTGCCTTGCCTGAGACAGGCATGTGCATAGCGTGTGCCTAGGCAGTGTCTAGCCAGTGCCTAGCCTGTGCCTAGCCAGTGTCTAGCCTTTGTCTAGCCTGTGCATAGCCTGTGTCTAGCCTGTTCCTAGCCAGTGTAAAGCCTCTGTCTAGCCTGTGTCTAGTCTGTGTCTAGCCGGTGTCTAGCCTGTGCCTAGCCTGTGCCTAGCCTGTGACTGGCCTGTGCCTAGCCAGTGTCTAGCCTGTGCCTAGCCTGTGCCTAGCCTGTGCCTAGCCTGTGCCTAGCCTGTGCCTAGCCTGTGCCTAGCCTGTGTCTTGCCTGCGTCTAGCCTGTGCCTCGCCTGTAACTGGCATGTGCATAGCTTGTGCCTAGCCAGTGTCTAGCCTGTGTCTAGCCTTTGTCTAGCCTGTGTCTAGCCTGTGTCTAGCCTGTGCCTTGCCTGTGACTGGCATGTGCATAGCCTGTGCCTAGCCAGTGTCTAGCCTGTGTCTAGCCTGTGCCTTGCCAGAGACTGGCATGTGCATAGCGTGTGCCTAGCCAGTGTCTAGCCTGTGTCTAGCCTGTGCCTTGCCTGAGACTGTCATGTGCATAGCCTGTGCCTAGCCAGTGTCTAGCCTGTGTCTAGCCTGTGCCTAGCCAGTGTCTAGCCTGTGCCTTGCCTGTGACTGGCATGTGCATAGCCTGTGCCTAGCCAGTGTCTAGACTGTGTCTAGCCTGTGCCTTGCCTGAGACTATCATGTGCATAGCGTGTGCCTAGCCAGTGTCTAGCCAGTGCCTAGCCTGTGCCTAGCCTGTGCCTAGCCTGTGTCTAGCCTGTGCCTTGCCTGTGACTGGCATGTGCATAGCCTGTGCCTAGCCAGTGTCTAGCCTGTGTCTAGCCTGAGCCTAGCCTGTGTCTAGCCTGTGTCTAGCCTGTGCCTTGCCTGTGTTCTGGCATGTGCATAGCCTGTGCCTAGCCAGTGTCTAGCCTGTGTCTAGCCTGTGCCTTGCCTGAGACTGGCATGTGCATAGCGTGTGCCTAGCCAGTGTCTAGCCAGTGCCTAGCCTGTGCCTAGCCAGTGCCTTGCCAGTGTCTAGCCTTTGTCTAGCCAGTGCCTAGCCTGTGCCTAGCCTGTGCCAAGCCCATGTCTAGCCTGTGTCTAGCCTGTGCCTTGCCTGTGACTGGCATGTGCATAGCCTATGCCTAGCCAGTGTCTAGCCTGTGTCTAGCCTGTGCCTTGCCTGAGACAGGCATGTGCATAGCGTGTGCCTAGGCTATGCCTAGCCTGTGTCTAGCCTGTGTCTAGCCTGTGCCTGGCCAGTGTCTAGCCTTTGTCTAGCCTGTGCATAGCCTGTGTCTAGCCTGTGCCTAGCCAGTGTATAGCCTCTGTCTAGCCTGTGTCTAGTCAGTGTCTAGCCGGTGTCTAGCCGGTGTCTAGCCTGTGCCTAGCCTGTGCCTAGCCTGTGACTGGCCTGTGCCTAGCCTGTGACTAGCTTGTGCCTAGCCAGTGCCTAGCCTGTGCCTAGCGTGTGCCTAGCCTGTTGCTAGCCTGTGCCTAGCCTATGCCTAGCCTGTGTCTAGCCTGTGTCTAGCCTGTGTCTAGCCTGTGTCTAGCCTGTGTCTAGCCTGTGTCTAGCCTTTGTCTAGCCTTTGTCTAGCCTGTGCCTAGCCTGTGCCTAGCCTGTGTCTAGCCTGTGTCTAGCCTGTGTCTAGCCTGTGTCTAGCCTGTGTCTAGCCTGTGTCTAGCCTGTTTCTAGCCAGTGCCTAGCCAGTGTCTAGCCTTTGTCTAGCCAGTGCTTAGCCTGTGCCTAGCCTGTGCCTAGCCTGTGTCTAGCCTGTGTCTAGCCTGTGCCTTGCCTGTGACTGGCATGTGCATAGCCTATGCCTAGCCAGTGTCTAGCCTGTGCCTTGCCTGAGACAGGCATGTGCATAGCGTGTGCCTAGGCTATGCCTAGCCTGTGTCTAGCCTGTGTCTAGCCTGTGTCTAGCCTGTGCCTAGCCAGTGTCTAGCCTTTGTCTAGCCAGTGCATAGCCTGTGTCAAGCCTGTGCCTAGCCAGTGTATAGCCTCTGTCTAGCCTGTGTCTAGTCAGTGTCAAGCCGGTGTCTAGCCTGTGCCTAGCCACTGTCTAGCCTGTGCCTAGCCAGTGTCTAGCCTGTGCCCAGCCTGTGTCTAGCCTGTGTCTAGCCTGTGCCTTGCCAGTTTGTAGACTGTGCTTAGCCATTGTCTAGTCTGTGCCAAGACAGTTTCTAGCCTGTTCAAAGCCATTGTCTAGCCTCTTCATAGCCATTGTCTAGCCTGTGCCTAGCCAGTGTCTAGCCTGTGCCTAGCCCGTGTCTAGCCTGTGCCCAGCCTGTGTCTAGCCTGTGTCTAGCCTGTGCCTAGCCAGTTTGTAGACTGTGCTTAGCCAGTGTCTAGTCTGTGCCAAGCCAGTGTCTAGCCTGTGTCTAGCCTGTTTCTAGCCTGTGTCTAGCCTGTGTCTAGCCCTTGTCTAGCTTGTGTCTAGCCTGTGTCTAGTCTGTGTATAGCCTGTGTCTAGCCTGTGTCTAGCCTGTGTCTAGCCAGTTTCTAGCCTGTGTCTAGCCTGTGCTTAGCCAGTGTCTAGTCTGTGCCAAGCACGTGTCTAGCCTGTGTCTACCCTTTGTCTAGCCTGTATCTAGCCTGTGTCTAGCCTGTGTCTAGCCTGTGTCTAGCCTGTGTCTAGCCTGTGTCTAGCCTGTGTCTAGCCTGTGTCTAGCCTGTGTCTAGCCTGTGTCTAGCCTGTGTCTAGCCTGTGTCTAGCCTGTGCCTAGCCAGTGTCTAGCCTGTGCCCAGCCTGTGCCTAGCCTGTGCCTAGCCAGTGTCTAGCCTTTGTCTAGCCTGTACATAGCCTGTGTCTGGCCTGTGCCTAGCCAGTGTATAGCCTCTGTCTAGCCTGTGTCTAGTCTGTGTCTAGCCGGTGTTTAGCCGGTGTCTAGCCGGTGTCTAGCCTGTGCCTAGCCTGTGCCTAGCCTGTGCCTAGCCTGTGCCTAGCCTGTGCCTAGCCTGTGCCTAGCCTGTGACTGGCCTGTGCCTAGCCTGTGCCTAGCTTGTGCCTAGCCTGTGCCTAGCCTGTGCTTAGCCAGTGTCTAGTCTGTGCCTAGCCAGTGTCTAGCCTGTGCCTAGCCAGTGTCTAGCCTGTGTCTAGCCTGTGCCATGCCTGTGCCTTGCCTGTGACTGGCATGTGCATAGCCTGTGCCTAGCCAGTGTCTAGCCTGTGTCTAGCCTGTGCCTTGCCTAAAACTGGCATGTGCATAGCGTATGCCTAGCCAGTTTCTAGCCAGTGCCCAGCCTGTGCCTATCCAGTGTCTAGCCTTTGTCTAGCCTGTGCATAGCCAGAGTCTTGCCTGTGCCTAGCCAGTGTGTAGCCTCTGTCTAGCCTGTGTCTAGTCTGTGTCTAGCCTGTGTCTAGCCTTTGTCTAGCCTGTGTCTAGCCTGTGTCAAGTATGTGCCTAGCCTCTGCCTAGCCTGTACCTAGCCAGTGCCTAGCCTCTACCTAGCCAGTACCTAGCCTGTACCTAGCCAGTGCCTAGCCTGTTCATAGCCATTGTCTAGCTTGTTCATAGCCATTGTCTAGCCTTTACCTAGCCAGTGTCTAGCCTGTGCCTAGCCAGTGTCTAGCCTGTGCCCAGCCTGTGTCTAGCCTGTGTCTAGCCTGTGTCTAGCCTGTCTCTAGCTTGTGTCTAGCCCGTGTCTAGCCTGTGTCTAGCCTGTGTCTAGCCCGTGTCTAGCCTGTGTCTAGCCTGTGTCTAGCCTGTGTCTAGCCTGTGCCTAGCCAGTGTCTAGCCTGTGCCTAGCCTGTGCCTAGCCTGTGTCTAGCCTGTGCCTAGCCTGTGCCTAGCCTGTGCCTAGCCTGTGTCTAGCCTGTGTCTAGCCTGTGCCTAGCCAGTGTCTAGCCTGTGCCCAGCCAGTGTCTAGCCTGTGTCTAGCCTGTGCCTAGCCAGTTTCTAGCCTGTGTCTAGCCTGTTCATAGCCATTGTCTAGCCTTTGCCTAGCCAGTGTCTTGCCTGTGCCTAGCCAGTGTCTAGCCTGTGCCCAGCCTGTGTCTAGCCTGTGTCTAGCCTGTGTCTAGCCTGTGTCTAGCCTGTCTCTAGCCTGTGTCTAGCCCGTGTCTAGCCTGTGTCTAGCCTGTGTCTAGCCCGTGTCTAGCCTGTGTCTAGCCTGTGCCCAGCCTGTGTCTAGCCTGTGTCTAGCCTGTGCCTAGCCAGTTTGTAGACTGTGTTTAGCCAGTGTCTAGTCTGTGTCTAGCCAGTGTCTAGCCTGTGCCAAGCCAGTGTCTAGCCTGTGTCTAGCCTGTGTCTACCCTGTGTCTAGCCCTTGTCTAGCTTGTGTCGAGCCTGTGTCTAGTCTGTGTATAGCCTGTGTCTAGCCTGTGTCTAGCCTGTGTCTAGCTAGTTTCTAGCCTGTGTCTAGCCTGTGCTTAGCCAGTGTCTAGTCTGTGCCAAGCACGTGTCTAGCCTGTGTCTACCCTGTGTCTAGCCTGTGTCTAGCCTGTGTCTAGCCTGTGTCTAGCCTGTGTCTAGCCTGTGTCTAGCCTGTGTCTAGCCTGTGTCTAGCCTGTGTCTAGCCTGTGTCTAGCCTGTGTCTAGCCTGTGTCTAGCCTGTGTCTAGCCTGTGTCTAGCCTGTGTCTAGCCTGTGTCTAGCCTGTGTCTAGCCTGTGTCTAGCCTGTGTCTAGCCTGTGTCTAGCCTGTGTCTAGCCTGTGCCTAGCCTGTATCTAGCCTGTGTCTAGCCTGTGCCTAGCCTGTATCTAGCCTGTGTCTAGCCTGTGTCTGGCCTGTGCCTAGCCAGTGTATAGCCTCTGTCTAGCCTGTGTCTAGTCTGTGTCTAGCCGGTGTTTAGCCGGTGTCTAGCCGGTGTCTAGCCTGTGCCTAGCCTGTGCCTAGCCTGTGCCTAGCCTGTGCCTAGCCTGTGCCTAGCCTGTGACTGGCCTGTGCCTAGCCTGTGCCTAGCTTGTGCCTAGCCTGTGCCTAGCCTGTGTTTAGCCAGTGTCTAGTCTGTGCCAAGCCAGTGTCTAGCCTGTGCCTAGCCAGTGTCTAGCCTGTGTCTAGCCTGTGCCTTGCCTAAAACTGGCATGTGCAAAGCGTATGCCTAGCCAGTATCTAGCCAGTGCCCAGCCTGTGCCTATCCAGTGTCTAGCCTTTGTCTAGCCTGTGCATAGCCAGAGTCTAGCCTGTGCCTAGCCAGTGTGTAGCCTCTGTCTAGCCTGTGTCTAGTCTGTGTCTAGCCTGTGTCTAGCCTTTGTCTAGCCTGTGTCTAGCCTGTGTCAAGTATGTGCCTAGCCTCTGCCTAGCCTGTACCTAGCCAGTGCCTAGCCTCTACCTAGCCAGTACCTAGCCTGTACCTAGCCAGTGCCTAGCCTGTTCATAGCCATTGTCTAGCCTGTTCATAGCCATTGTCTAGCCTTTGCCTAGCCAGTGTCTAGCCTGTGCCTAGCCAGTGTCTAGCCTGTGCCTAGCCAGTGTCTAGCCTGTGCCCAGCCTGTGTCTGGCCTGTGTCTAGCCTGTGCCTTGCCAGTTTGTAGACTGTGCTTAGCCAATGTCTAGTCTGTGCCAAGACAGTTTCTAGCCTGTGTCTAGTCTGTTTCTAGCCTGTGTCTAGCCTGTGTCTAGACTGTGTCTAGACTGTGTCTAGCCTGTCTATAGCTTGTGTCTAGCCTGTGTCTAGCCTGTGTCTAGCCTCTGTCTAGCCTGTGTCTAGTCTGTGTCTAGCCTGTGTCTAGCCTTTGTCTAGCCTGTGTCTAGCCTGTGTCAAGTATGTGCCTAGCCTCTGCCTAGCCTGTACCTAGCCAGTGCCTAGCCTCTACCTAGCCAGTACCTAGCCTGTACCTAGCCAGTGCCTAGCCTGTTCATAGCCATTGTCTAGCCTGTTCATAGCCATTGTCTAGCCTTTGCCTAGCCAGTGTCTAGCCTGTGCCTAGCCAGTGTCTAGCCTGTGCCCAGCCTGTGTCTAGCCTGTGTCTAGCCTGTGTCTAGCCTGTGTCTAGCCTGTGTCTAGCCTGTGCTCAGCCTGTGTCTAGCCTGTGTCTAGCCTGTGCCTAGCCAGTTTGTAGACTGTGCTTAGCCAGTGTCTAGTCTGTGCCAAGCCAGTGTCTAGCCTGTGCCAAGCCAGTGTCTAGCCTGTGTCTAGCCTGTGTCTACCCTGTGTGTAGCCCTTGTCTAGCTTGTGTCTAGCCTGTGTCTAGTCTGTGTATAGCCTGTGTCTAGCCTGTGTCTAGCCTGTGTCTAGCTAGTTTCTAGCCTGTGTCTAGCCTGTGCTTAGCCAGTGTCTAGTCTGTGCCAAGCACGTGTCTAGCCTGTGTCTACCCTGTGTCAAGTATGTGCCTAGCCTCTGCCTAGCCTGTACCTAGCCAGTGCCTAGCCTCTACCTAGCCAGTACCTAGCCTGTACCTAGCCAGTGCCTAGCCTGTTCATAGCCATTGTCTAGCCTGTTCATAGCCATTGTCTAGCCTTTGCCTAGCCAGTGTGTAGCCTGTGCCTAGCCAGTGTCTAGCCTGTGCCCAGCCTGTGTCTAGCCTGTGTCTAGCCTGTGTCTAGCCTGTCTCTAGCCTGTGTCTAGCCCGTGTCTAGCCTGTGTCTAGCCTGTGTCTAGCCTGTGTCTAGCCCGTGTCTAGCCTGTGTCTAGCCTGTGCCTAGCCAGTGTCTAGCCTGTGTCTAGCCTGTGCCTTGCCTAAAACTGGCATGTGCAAAGCGTATGCCTAGCCAGTATCTAGCCAGTGCCCAGCCTGTGCCTATCCAGTGTCTAGCCTTTGTCTAGCCTATGCATAGCCAGAGTCTAGCCTGTGTCTAGCCTGTGTCTAGCCTTTGTCTAGCCTGTGTCTAGCCTGTGTCAAGTATGTGCCTAGCCTCTGCCTAGCCTGTACCTAGCCAGTGCCTAGCCTCTACCTAGCCAGTACCTAGCCTGTACCTAGCCAGTGCCTAGCCTGTTCATAGCCATTGTCTAGCCTGTTCATAGCCATTGTCTAGCCTTTGCCTAGCCATTGTCTAGCCTTTGCCTAGCCAGTGTCTAGCCTGTGCCTAGCCAGTGTCTAGCCTGTGTCTAGCCTGTGTCAAGTATGTGCCTAGCCTCTGCCTAGCCTGTACCTAGCCAGTGCCTAGCCTCTACCTAGCCAGTACCTAGCCTGTACCTAGCCAGTGCCTAGCCTGTTCATAGCCATTGTCTAGCCTGTTCATAGCCATTGTCTAGCCTTTGCCTAGCCAGTGTCTTGCCTGTGCCTAGCCAGTGTCTAGCCTGTGCCCAGCCTGTGTCTAGCCTGTGTCTAGCCTGTGTCTAGCCTGTGTCTAGCCTGTCTCTAGCCTGTGTCTAGCCCGTGTCTAGCCTGTGTCTAGCCTGTGTCTAGCCCGTGTCTAGCCTGTCTCTAGCCTGTGCCCAGCCTGTGTCTAGCCTGTGTCTAGCCTGTGCCTAGCCAGTTTGTAGACTGTGCTTAGCCAGTGTCTAGTCTGTGCCAAGCCAGTGTCTAGCCTGTGCCAAGCCAGTGTCTAGCCTGTGTCTAGCCTGTGTCTACCCTGTGTCTAGCCCTTGTCTAGCTTGTGTCTAGCCTGTGTCTAGTCTGTGTATAGCCTGTGTCTAGCCTGTGTCTAGCCTGTGTCTAGCTAGTTTCTAGCCTGTGTCTAGCCTGTGCTTAGCCAGTGTCTAGTCTGTGCCAAGCACGTGTCTAGCCTGTGTCTACCCTGTGTCTAGCCTGTGTCTAGCCTGTGTCTAGCCTGTGTCTCTAGCCTGTGTCTAGCCTGTGTCTAGCCTGTGTCTAGCCTGTGTCTAGCCTGTGTCTAGCCTGTGTCTAGCCTGTGTCTAGCCTGTGTCTAGCCTGTGTCTAGCCTGTGTCTAGCCTGTGTCTAGCCTGTGTCTAGCCTGTGTCTAGCCTGTGTCTAGCCTGTGCCTAGCCTGTGTCTAGCCTGTGTCTAGCCTGTGTCTGGCCTGTGCCTAGCCAGTGTATAGCCTCTGTCTAGCCTGTGTCTAGTCTGTGTCTAGCCGGTGTTTAGCCGGTGTCTAGCCGGTGTCTAGCCTGTGCCTAGCCTGTGCCTAGCCTGTGTCTAGCCTGTGCCTAGCCTGTGCCTAGCCTGTGCCTAGCCTGTGCCTAGCCTGTGCCTAGCCTGTGCCTAGCCTGTGACTGGCCTGTGCCTAGCCTGTTCCTAGCTTGTGCCTAGCCTGTGCCTAGCCTGTGTTTAGCCAGTGTCTAGTCTGTGCCAAGCCAGTGTCTAGCCTGTGCCTAGCCAGTGTCTAGCCTGTGTCTAGCCTGTGCCTTGCCTAAAACTGGCATGTGCAAAGCGTATGCCTAGCCAGTATCTAGCCAGTGCCCAGCCTGTGCCTATCCAGTGTCTAGCCTTTGTCTAGCCTGTGCATAGCCAGAGTCTAGCCTGTGCCTAGCCAGTGTGTAGCCTCTGTCTAGCCTGTGTCTAGTCTGTGTCTAGCCTGTGTCTAGCCTTTGTCTAGCCTGTGTCTAGCCTGTGTCAAGTATGTGCCTAGCCTCTGCCTAGCCTGTACCTAGCCAGTGCCTAGCCTCTACCTAGCCAGTACCTAGCCTGTACCTAGCCAGTGCCTAGCCTGTTCATAGCCATTGTCTAGCCTGTTCATAGCCATTGTCTAGCCTTTGCCTAGCCAGTGTCTAGCCTGTGCCTAGCCAGTGTCTAGCCTGTGCCTAGCCAGTGTCTAGCCTGTGCCCAGCCTGTGTCTGGCCTGTGTCTAGCCTGTGCCTTGCCAGTTTGTAGACTGTGCTTAGCCAATGTCTAGTCTGTGCCAAGACAGTTTCTAGCCTGTGTCTAGTCTGTTTCTAGCCTGTGTCTAGCCTGTGTCTAGACTGTGTCTAGACTGTGTCTAGCCTGTCTATAGCTTGTGTCTAGCCTGTGTCTAGCCTGTGTCTAGCCTCTGTCTAGCCTGTGTCTAGTCTGTGTCTAGCCTGTGTCTAGCCTTTGTCTAGCCTGTGTCTAGCCTGTGTCAAGTATGTGCCTAGCCTCTGCCTAGCCTGTACCTAGCCAGTGCCTAGCCTCTACCTAGCCAGTACCTAGCCTGTACCTAGCCAGTGCCTAGCCTGTTCATAGCCATTGTCTAGCCTGTTCATAGCCATTGTCTAGCCTTTGCCTAGCCAGTGTCTAGCCTGTGCCCAGCCTGTGTCTAGCCTGTGTCTAGCCTGTGTCTAGCCTGTGTCTAGCCTGTGTCTAGCCTGTGCCCAGCCTGTGTCTAGCCTGTGTCTAGCCTGTGCCTAGCCAGTTTGTAGACTGTGCTTAGCCAGTGTCTAGTCTGTGTCTAGCCTGTGTCTAGCCTGTGTCTACCCTGTGTGTAGCCCTTGTCTAGCTTGTGTCTAGCCTGTGTCTAGTCTGTGTATAGCCTGTGTCTAGCCTGTGTCTAGCCTGTGTCTAGCTAGTTTCTAGCCTGTGTCTAGCCTGTGCTTAGCCAGTGTCTGGTCTGTGCCAAGCACCGTGTCTAGCCTGTGTCTACCCTGTGTCAAGTATGTGCCTAGCCTCTGCCTAGCCTGTACCTAGCCAGTGCCTAGCCTCTACCTAGCCAGTACCTAGCCTGTACCTAGCCAGTGCCTAGCCTGTTCATAGCCATTGTCTAGCCTGTTCATAGCCATTGTCTAGCCTTTGCCTAGCCAGTGTGTAGCCTGTGCCTAGCCAGTGTCTAGCCTGTGCCCAGCCTGTGTCTAGCCTGTGTCTAGCCTGTGTCTAGCCTGTCTCTAGCCTGTGTCTAGCCCGTGTCTAGCCTGTGTCTAGCCTGTGTCTAGCCTGTGTCTAGCCCGTGTCTAGCCTGTGTCTAGCCTGTGCCTAGCCAGTGTCTAGCCTGTGTCTAGCCTGTGCCTTGCCTAAAACTGGCATGTGCAAAGCGTATGCCTAGCCAGTATCTAGCCAGTGCCCAGCCTGTGCCTATCCAGTGTCTAGCCTTTGTCTAGCCTGTGCATAGCCAGAGTCTAGCCTGTGTCTAGCCTGTGTCTAGCCTTTGTCTAGCCTGTGTCTAGCCTGTGTCAAGTATGTGCCTAGCCTCTGCCTAGCCTGTACCTAGCCAGTGCCTAGCCTCTACCTAGCCAGTACCTAGCCTGTACCTAGCCAGTGCCTAGCCTGTTCATAGCCATTGTCTAGCCTTTGCCTAGCCATTGTCTAGCCTTTGCCTAGCCAGTGTCTAGCCTGTGCCTAGCCAGTGTCTAGCCTGTGTCTAGCCTGTGTCAAGTATGTGCCTAGCCTCTGCCTAGCCTGTACCTAGCCAGTGCCTAGCCTCTACCTAGCCAGTACCTAGCCTGTACCTAGCCAGTGCCTAGCCTGTTCATAGCCATTGTCTAGCCTGTTCATAGCCATTGTCTAGCCTTTGCCTAGCCAGTGTCTTGCCTGTGCCTAGCCAGTGTCTAGCCTGTGCCCAGCCTGTGTCTAGCCTGTGTCTAGCCTGTGTCTAGCCTGTGTCTAGCCTGTCTCTAGCCTGTGTCTAGCCCGTGTCTAGCCTGTGTCTAGCCTGTGTCTAGCCCGTGTCTAGCCTGTCTCTAGCCTGTGCCCAGCCTGTGTCTAGCCTGTGTCTAGCCTGTGCCTAGCCAGTTTGTAGACTGTGCTTAGCCAGTGTCTAGTCTGTGCCAAGCCAGTGTCTAGCCTGTGCCAAGCCAGTGTCTAGCCTGTGTCTAGCCTGTGTCTACCCTGTGTCTAGCCCTTGTCTAGCTTGTGTCTAGCCTGTGTCTAGTCTGTGTATAGCCTGTGTCTAGCCTGTGTCTAGCCTGTGTCTAGCTAGTTTCTAGCCTGTGTCTAGCCTGTGCTTAGCCAGTGTCTAGTCTGTGCCAAGCACGTGTCTAGCCTGTGTCTACCCTGTGTCTGGCCTGTGTCTAGCCTGTGTCTAGCCTGTGTCTAGCCTGTGTCTAGCCTGTGTCTAGCCTGTGTCTAGCCTGTGTCTAGCCTGTGTCTAGCCTGTGTCTAGCCTGTGTCTAGCCTGTGTCTGGCCTGTGTCTAGCCTGTGTCTAGCCTGTGTCTAGCCTGTGTCTAGCCTGTGTCTAGCCTGTGTCTAGCCTGTGTCTAGCCTGTGTCTAGCCTGTGTCTAGCCTGTGTCTAGCCTGTGTCTAGCCTGTGTCTAGCCTGTGTCTAGCCTGTGTCTGGCCTGTGCCTAGCCAGTGTATAGCCTCTGTCTAGCCTGTGTCTAGTCTGTGTCTAGCCGGTGTTTAGGCCGGTGTCTAGCCGGTGTCTAGCCTGTGCCTAGCCTGTGCCTAGCCTGTGCCTAGCCTGTGTCTAGCCTGTGCCTAGCCTGTGCCTAGCCTGTGCCTAGCCTGTGCCTAGCCTGTGCCTAGCCTGTGCCTAGCCTGTGCCTAGCCTGTGTCTAGCCTGTGTCAAGTATGTGCCTAGCCTCTGCCTAGCCTGTACCTAGCCAGTGCCTAGCCTCTACCTAGCCAGTACCTAGCCTGTACCTAGCCAGTGCCTAGCCTGTTCATAGCCATTGTCTAGCCTGTTCATAGCCATTGTCTAGCCTTTGCCTAGCCAGTGTCTAGCCTGTGCCCAGCCTGTGTCTAGCCTGTGTCTAGCCTGTGTCTAGCCTGTGTCTAGCCTGTGTCTAGCCTGTGCCCAGCCTGTGTCTAGCCTGTGTCTAGCCTGTGCCTAGCCAGTTTGTAGACTGTGCTTAGCCAGTGTCTAGTCTGTGCCAAGCCAGTGTCTAGCCTGTGCCAAGCCAGTGTCTAGCCTGTGTCTAGCCTGTGTCTACCCTGTGTGTAGCCCTTGTCTAGCTTGTGTCTAGCCTGTGTCTAGTCTGTGTATAGCCTGTGTCTAGCCTGTGTCTAGCCTGTGTCTAGCTAGTTTCTAGCCTGTGTCTAGCCTGTGCTTAGCCAGTGTCTGGTCTGTGCCAAGCACGTGTCTAGCCTGTGTCTACCCTGTGTCAAGTATGTGCCTAGCCTCTGCCTAGCCTGTACCTAGCCAGTGCCTAGCCTCTACCTAGCCAGTACCTAGCCTGTACCTAGCCAGTGCCTAGCCTGTTCATAGCCATTGTCTAGCCTGTTCATAGCCATTGTCTAGCCTTTGCCTAGCCAGTGTGTAGCCTGTGCCTAGCCAGTGTCTAGCCTGTGCCCAGCCTGTGTCTAGCCTGTGTCTAGCCTGTGTCTAGCCTGTCTCTAGCCTGTGTCTAGCCCGTGTCTAGCCTGTGTCTAGCCTGTGTCTAGCCTGTGTCTAGCCCGTGTCTAGCCTGTGTCTAGCCTGTGCCTAGCCAGTGTCTAGCCTGTGTCTAGCCTGTGCCTTGCCTAAAACTGGCATGTGCAAAGCGTATGCCTAGCCAGTATCTAGCCAGTGCCCAGCCTGTGCCTATCCAGTGTCTAGCCTTTGTCTAGCCTGTGCATAGCCAGAGTCTAGCCTGTGTCTAGCCTGTGTCTAGCCTTTGTCTGGCCTGTGTCTAGCCTGTGTCAAGTATGTGCCTAGCCTCTGCCTAGCCTGTACCTAGCCAGTGCCTAGCCTCTACCTAGCCAGTACCTAGCCTGTACCTAGCCAGTGCCTAGCCTGTTCATAGCCATTGTCTAGCCTTTGCCTAGCCATTGTCTAGCCTTTGCCTAGCCAGTGTCTAGCCTGTGCCTAGCCAGTGTCTAGCCTGTGTCTAGCCTGTGTCAAGTATGTGCCTAGCCTCTGCCTAGCCTGTACCTAGCCAGTGCCTAGCCTCTACCTAGCCAGTACCTAGCCTGTGACCTAGCCAGTGCCTAGCCTGTTCATAGCCATTGTCTAGCCTGTTCATAGCCATTGTCTAGCCTTTGCCTAGCCAGTGTCTTGCCTGTGCCTAGCCAGTGTCTAGCCTGTGCCCAGCCTGTGTCTAGCCTGTGTCTAGCCTGTGTCTAGCCTGTGTCTAGCCTGTCTCTAGCCTGTGTCTAGCCCGTGTCTAGCCTGTGTCTAGCCTGTGTCTAGCCCGTGTCTAGCCTGTCTCTAGCCTGTGCCCAGCCTGTGTCTAGCCTGTGTCTAGCCTGTGCCTAGCCAGTTTGTAGACTGTGCTTAGCCAGTGTCTAGTCTGTGCCAAGCCAGTGTCTAGCCTGTGCCAAGCCAGTGTCTAGCCTGTGTCTAGCCTGTGTCTACCCTGTGTCTAGCCCTTGTCTAGCTTGTGTCTAGCCTGTGTCTAGTCTGTGTATAGCCTGTGTCTAGCCTGTGTCTAGCCTGTGTCTAGCTAGTTTCTAGCCTGTGTCTAGCCTGTGCTTAGCCAGTGTCTAGTCTGTGCCAAGCACGTGTCTAGCCTGTGTCTACCCTGTGTCTAGCCTGTGTCTAGCCTGTGTCTAGCCTGTGTCTAGCCTGTGTCTAGCCTGTGTCTAGCCTGTGTCTAGCCTGTGTCTAGCCTGTGTCTAGCCTGTGTCTAGCCTGTGTCTAGCCTGTGTCTAGCCTGTGTCTAGCCTGTGTCTAGCCTGTGTCTAGCCTGTGTCTAGCCTGTGTCTAGCCTGTGTCTAGCCTGTGTCTGGCCTGTGCCTAGCCAGTGTATAGCCTCTGTCTAGCCTGTGTCTAGTCTGTGTCTAGCCGGTGTTTAGCCGGTGTCTAGCCGGTGTCTAGCCTGTGCCTAGCCTGTGCCTAGCCTGTGTCTAGCCTGTGCCTAGCCTGTGCCTAGCCTGTGCCTAGCCTGTGTCTAGCCTGTGCCTAGCCTGTGCCTAGCCTGTGCCTAGCCTGTGCCTAGCCTGTGCCTAGCCTGTGACTGGCCTGTGCCTAGCCTGTGCCTAGCTTGTGCCTAGCCTGTGCCTAGCCTGTGTTTAGCCAGTGTCTAGTCTGTGCCAAGCCAGTGTCTAGCCTGTGCCTAGCCAGTGTCTAGCCTGTGTCTAGCCTGTGCCTTGCCTAAAAATGGCATGTGCAAAGCGTATGCCTAGCCAGTATCTAGCCAGTGCCCAGCCTGTGCCTATCCAGTGTCTAGCCTTTGTCTAGCCTGTGCATAGCCAGAGTCTAGCCTGTGCCTAGCCAGTGTGTAGCCTCTGTCTAGCCTGTGTCTAGTCTGTGTCTAGCCTGTGTCTAGCCTTTGTCTAGCCTGTGTCTAGCCTGTGTCAAGTATGTGCCTAGCCTCTGCCTAGCCTGTACCTAGCCAGTGCCTAGCCTCTACCTAGCCAGTACCTAGCCTGTACCTAGCCAGTGCCTAGCCTGTTCATAGCCATTGTCTAGCCTGTTCATAGCCATTGTCTAGGCCTTTGCCTAGCCAGTGTCTAGCCTGTGCCTAGCCAGTGTCTAGCCTGTGCCTAGCCAGTGTCTAGCCTGTGCCCAGCCTGTGTCTAGCCTGTGTCTAGCCTGTGCCTTGCCAGTTTGTAGACTGTGCTTAGCCAGTGTCTAGTCTGTGCCAAGACAGTTTCTAGCCTGTGTCTAGTCTGTTTCTAGCCTGTGTCTAGCCTGTGTCTAGACTGTGTCTAGACTGTGTCTAGCCTGTCTATAGCTTGTGTCTAGCCTGTGTCTAGCCTGTGTCTAGTCTCTGTCTAGCCTGTGTCTAGTCTGTGTCTAGCCTGTGTCTAGCCTTTGTCTAGCCTGTGTCTAGCCTGTGTCAAGTATGTGCCTAGCCTCTGCCTAGCCTGTACCTAGCCAGTGCCTAGCCTCTACCTAGCCAGTACCTAGCCTGTACCTAGCCAGTGCCTAGCCTGTTCATAGCCATTGTCTAGCCTGTTCATAGCCATTGTCTAGCCTTTGCCTAGCCAGTGTCTAGCCTGTGCCTAGCCAGTGTCTAGCCTGTGCCCAGCCTGTGTCTAGCCTGTGTCTAGCCTGTGTCTAGCCTGTGTCTAGCCTGTCTCTAGCCTGTGTCTAGCCCGTGTCTAGCCTGTGTCTAGCCTGTGTCTAGCCCGTGTCTAGCCTGTGTCTAGCCTGTGTCTAGCCTGTGTCTAGCCTGTGCCTAGCCAGTGTCTAGCCTGTGCCTAGCCTGTGCCTAGCCTGTGCCTAGCCTGTGCCTAGCCTGTGCCTAGCCTGTGCCTGTGCCTAGCCTGTGTCTAGCCTGTGTCTAGCCTGTGCCTAGCCAGTGTCTAGCCTGTGCCCAGCCAGTGTCTAGCCTGTGTCTAGCCTGTGCCTAGCCAGTTTCTAGCCTGTGTCTAGCCTGTTCATAGCCATTGTCTAGCCTTTGCCTAGCCAGTGTCTAGCCTGTGCCTAGCCAGTGTCTAGCCTGTGCCCAGCGTGTGTCTAGCCTGTGTCTAGCCTGTGTCTAGCCTGTGTCTAGCCTGTCTATAGCCTGTGTCTAGCCCGTGTCTAGCCTGTGTCTAGCCTGTGTCTAGCCCGTGTCTAGCCTGTGTCTAGCCTGTGCCCAGCCTGTGTCTAGCCTGTGTCTAGCCTGTGCCTAGCCAGTTTGTAGGCTGTGCTTAGCCAGTGTCTAGTCTGTGCCAAGCCAGTGTCTAGCCTGTGTCTAGCCTGTTTCTAGCCTGTGTCTAGCCTGTGTCTACCCTGTGTTTAGCCCTTGTCTAGCTTGTGTCTAGCCTGTGTCTAGTCTGTGTATAGCCTGTGTCTAGCCTGTGTCTAGCCTGTGTCTAGCCTGTGTCTAGCCTGTGCCTTGCCTGAGACAGGCATGTGCATAGCGTGTGACTGGCATGTGCATAGCCTGTGCCTAGCCAGTGTCTAGCCTGTGTCTAGCCTGTGCCTTGCCTGAGACAGGCATGTGCATAGCGTGTGCCTAGCCAGTGTCTAGCCAGTGCCTAGCCTGTGCCTAGCCTGTGCCTAGCCTGTGCCTAGCCTGTGCCTAGCCTGTGCCTAGCCTGTGTCTAGCCTGTGTCTAACCTGTGCCTTGCCTGTGACTGGCATGTGCATAGCCTGTGCCTAGCCTGTGTCTAGCCTGTGTCTAGCCTGTGCCTTTCCTGAGACAGGCATGTGCATAGCGTGTGCCTAGCCAGTGTCTAGCCAGTGCCTAGCCTGTGCCTAGCCAGTGTATAGCCTCTGTCTAGCTTGTGTCTAGTCTGTGTCTAGCCGGTGTCCAGCCGGTGTCTAGCCTGTGTCAAGCCTGTGCCTAGCCTGTGACTGGCCTGTGCCTAGCTTGTGCCTAGCCTGTGCCTAGTCTGTGCCTAGCGTGTGCCTAGCCAGTGTCTAGCCAGTTCCTAGCCTGTGCATAGCCTGTGTCTAGCCTAGCCAGTGTTTAGCCTCTGTCTAGCCTGTGTCTAGTCAGTGTCAAGCCGGTGTCTAGCCGATGTCTAGCCTGTGCCTGGCCTGTGCCTAGCCTGTGACTGGCCTGTGCCTAGCCTGTGACTAGCTTGTGCCTAGCCAGTGCCTAGCCTGTGCCTAGCCAGTGCCTAGCCAGTGGCTAGCCTGTGCCAAGCCTGTGCCTAGCCTGTGGCTAGCCTGTGCCTAGCCTATGCCTAGCCTGTGCCTAGCCTGTGGCTTGCCTGTGCCTAGCCTATGCCTAGCCTGTGGCTAGCCTGTGCCTAGCCTATGCCTAGCCTGTGTCTAGCCTGTGTCTAGCCTATGTCTAGCCTGTGTCCAGCCTGTGTGTAGCCTGTGTCTAGCCTGTGTCTAGCCTGTGTCCAGCCTGTGTCTAGCCTGTGTCTAGCCTGTGTCTAGCCTTTGTCTAGCCTGTGCCTAGCCTGTGTCTAGCCTGTGTCTAGCCTGTGTCTAGCCTGTGTCTAGCCTGTGTCTAGCCTGTGTCTAGCCTGTGTCTTGCCTGTGTCTAGCCTGTGTCTAGCCTGTGTCTAGCTTGTGTCTAGCCTGTGTCTAGCCTGTGTCTAGCCTGTGCCTAGCCTGTGTCTAGCCTGTGTCTAGCCTGTGTCTAGCCTGTGTCTAGCCTGTGTCTAGCCTGTGTCTAGCCTGTGCCTAGCCAGTGTCTAGCCTGTGTCTAGCCTGTGCCTTGCCTGTGACTGGCATGTGCATAGCCTGTGCCTAGCCAGTGTCTAGCCTGTGTCTAGCCTGTGCCTTGCCTGAGACAGGCATGTGCACAGCGTGTGCCTAGCCTGTGTCTAGCCTGTGTCTAGCCTGTGCCTAGCCTGTGCCTAGCCTGTGTCTAGCCTGTGTCTAGCCTGTGCCTTGCCTGTGACTGGCATGTGCATAGCCTGTGCTTAGCCTGTGTCTAGCCTGTGTCTAGCCTGTGCCTTTCCTGAGACAGGCATGTGCATAGCGTGTGCCTAGCCTGTGACTGGCCTGTGCCTAGCTTGTGCCTAGCCTGTGCCTAGCTTGTGCCTAGCCTGTGCCTAGCCTGTGCCTAGCCTGTGCCTAGCCTGTGGCTAGCCTGTGCCTAGCCTATACCTAGCCTGTGTCTAGCCTGTGCCTTGCCTGTGACTGGCATGTGCATAGCCTGTGCCTAGCCTGTGTCTAGCCTGTGTCTAGCCTGTGCCTTTCCTGAGACAGGCATGTGCATAGCGTGTGCCTAGCCTGTGACTGGCCTGTGCCTAGCTTGTGCCTAGCCTGTGTCTAGCCTGTGTCTAGCCTGTGCCTAGCCTATGCCTAGCCTGTGTCTAGCCTGTGTCTAGCCTGTGCCTTGCCTGTGACTGGCATGTGCATAGCCTGTGCCTAGCCTGTGTCTAGCCTGTGTCTAGCCTGTGCCTTTCCTGAGACAGGCATGTGCATAGCATGTGCCTAGCCTGTGACTGGCCTGTGCCTAGCTTGTGCCTAGCCTGTGCCTAGCTTGTGCCTAACCTGTGTCTAGCCTGTGCCTAGCCAGTGTCCTGGCCTGTGTTCTAGCCTGTGCCTTGCCTGTGACTGGCATGTGCATAGCCTGTGCCTAGCCAGTGTCTAGCCTCTGTCTAGCCTGTGCCTTGCCTGAGACAGGCATGTGCACAGCGTGTGCCTAGCCTGTGTCTAGCCTGTGTCTAGCCTGTGCCTAGCCTGTGCCTAGCCTGTGTCTAGCCTGTGCCTTGCCTGTGACTGGCATGTGCATAGCCTGTGCCTAGCCTGTGTCTAGCCTGTGCCTTTCCTGAGACAGGCATGTGCATAGCGTGTGCCTAGCCTGTGACTGGCCTGTGCCTAGCTTGTGCCTAGCCTGTGCCTAGCTTGTGCCTAGCCTGTGCCTAGCCTGTGCCTAGCCTGTGGCTTAGCCTGTGCCTAGCCTATGCCTAGCCTGTGTCTAGCCTGTGTCTAGCCTGTGTCTAGCCTGTCTGCTGTGCAGCCTGTGCCTAGCCTGTGCCTAGCCAGTGTCTAGCCTGTGTCTAGCCTGTGCCTTGCTTGAGACTGGCATGTGCATAGCGTGTGCCTAGCCAGTGTCTAGCCAGTTCCTAGCCTGTGCCTAGCCAGTGTCTAGCCTTTGTCTAGCCTGTGTCTAGCCTGTGTCTAGCCTGTGCCTTGCCTGTGACTGGCATGTGCACAGCGTGTGCCTAGCCAGTGTCCAGCCTTTGTCTAGCCTGTGTCTAGCCTGTGCCTAGCCAGCGTATAGCCTGTGCCTAGCCAGTGTCTAGCCTGTGCCCAGCCAGTGTCTAGCCTGTGTCTAGCCTGTGCCTAGCCTGTGTCTAGCCTGTGCCTTGCCTGAGACTGGCATGTGTCTAGCCTGTGCCTAACCAGTGTCTAGCCCGTGTCTAGCCTGTGTCTAGCCTGTGCCCAGCCTGTGTCTAGCCTGTGTCTAGCCTGTGCCTAGCCAGTTTGTAGGCTGTGCTTAGCCAGTGTCTAGTCTGTGCCAAGCCAGTGTCTAGCCTGTGTCTAGCCTGTGTCTAGCCTGTGTCTAGCCTGTGTCTAGCCTGTGTTTAGCCTTTGTCTAGCTTGTGTCTAGCCTGTGTCTAGCCTGTGTATGGCCTGTGTCTAGCCTGTGTCTAGCCTGTGTCTAGCCTGTGTCTAGCCTGTGCCTTGCCTAGCCTGTGCCTAGCCTGTGTCTGGCCTGTGCATAGCCTGTGCCTAGCCAGTGTCTAGCCTGTGTCTAGCCTGTGCCTTGCCTGAGACAGGCATGTGCAAAGCCTGTGCCTAGCCTGTGTCTAGCCTGTGTCTAGCCTGTGCCTTGCCTGTGACTAGCCTGTGTCTGGCATGTGCCTAGCCAGTGTCTAGCCAGTGCCTAGCCTGTGCCTAGCCAGTGTCTAGCCTGTGTCTAGCCTGTGTCTAGCCTGTGTCTAGCCTGTGCCTAGCCTGTGTCTAGGCCTGTGTCTAGCCTGTGCCTAGCCTGTGTCTGTGCCTGTGTCTAGCCTGTGCCTAGCCTGTGTCTAGCCTGTGCCTAGCCTGTGCCTAGCTAGCCTGTCTGTGCCTGTGCCTAGCCTGTGTGTATAGCCTGTGTCTAGCCTGTGCCTAGCCAGTGTCTAGCCTGTGTCTAGCCTGTGTCTAGCCTGTGTTTAGCCTGTGCCTAGCCTGTGCCTAGCCTGTGCCTAGCCTGTGCCTAGCCAGTGTCTTAGCCTGTGTCTAGCCTGTGCCTAGCCTGTGACTGGCCTGTGCCTAGCCTGTGTCTAGCCAGTGTCTAGCCTGTGCCTAGCCTGTGTCTAGCCTGTGGCTAGCCTGTGTCTAGCCTGTGCCTAGCCTGTGTCTAGCCTGTGCCTAGCCTGTGCCTGTGCCTAGCCTGTGTCTAGCCTGTGCCTAGCCTGTGTCTAGCCTGTGTCTAGCCTGTGTCTAGCCTGTGTCTAGCCTGTGTCTAGCCTGTGCCTAGCCTGTGTCTAGCCTGTGTCTAGCCTGTGCCTAGCCTGTGTCTAGCCTGTGTCTGGCCTGTGTGTGTCTAGCCTGTGTCTAGCCTGTGTCTAGCCTGTGTCTAGCCTGTGTCTGGCCTGTGTCTAGCCTGTGCCTAGCCTGTGTCTAGCCTGTGTCTAGCCTGTGTCTAGCCTGTGTCTAGCCTGTGTCTAGCCTGTGTCTAGCCTGTGCCTAGCCTGTGTCTAGCCTGTGTCTAGCCTGTGCCTAGCCTGTGTCTAGCCTGTGTCTAGCCTGTGTCTAGCCTGTGTCTTGCCTGTGTCTAGCCTGTGCCTAGCCTGTGCCTAGCCAGTGTCTAGCCTGTGTCTAGCCTGTGCCTTGCCTGATGTCTGGCCTGTGCATAGCCTGTGCCTAGCCTGTGTCTAGCCTGTGTCTAGCCTGTGCCTAGCCTGTGCCTAGCCTGTGTGCTAGCCTGTGTCTAGCCTGTGCCTAGCCTGTGTCTAGCCTGTGCCTAGCCTGTGCCTAGCCTGTGTCTAGCCTGTGTCTAGGCCTGTGCCTTGCCTGTGACTGGCATGTGCATAGCCTGTGCCTAGCCTGTGTCTGGCCTGTGTCTAGCCTGTGCCTTGCCTGTGACTGGTGCTGGCCTGTGCCTAGCCTGTGTCTAGCCTGTGTCTGGCCTGTGTCTAGCCTGTGTCTAGCCTGTGTCTAGCCTGTGTCTAGCCTGTGCCTAGCCTGTGTGCCTAGCCTGTGCCTAGCCTGTGCCTAGCCTGTGCCTAGCCTGTGTCTAGCCTGTGCCTAGCCTGTGTCTAGCCTGTGTCTAGCCTGTGCCTAGCCTGTGACTGGCATGTGCATAGCCTGTGCCTAGCCTGTGTCTAGCCTGTGTCTAGCCTGTGCCTTGCCTGTGACTGGCCTGTGCCTAGCCTGTGTCTAGCCTGTGCCTAGCCTGTGCCTAGCCTGTGCCTAGCCTGTGTCTAGCCTGTGTCTAGCCTGTGCCTAGCCTGTGTCTAGCCTGTGTCTAGCCTGTGCCTAGCCTGTGCCTGGCCTGTGCCTAGCCTGTGCCTAGCCTGTGTCTAGCCTGTGTCTAGCCTGTGTCTAGCCTGTGTCTAGCCTGTGTCTAGCCTGTGTCTAGCCTGTGTCTAGCCTGTGTCTAGCCTGTGTCTAGCCTGTGTCTAGCCTGTGTCTAGCCTGTGTCTAGCCTGTGTCTAGCCTGTGCCTAGCCTGTGTCTGGCCTGTGCCTAGCCTGTGCCTAGCCTGTGTCTAGCCTGTGCCTAGCCTGTGTCCTAGCCTGTGTCTAGCCTGTGCCTAGCCTGTGTCTAGCCTGTGCCTAGCCTGTGTCTAGCCTGTGTCTAGCCAGTGTGTCTAGCCTGTGCCTAGCCTGTGTCTAGCCTGTGTCTAGCCTGTGTCTAGCCTGTGTCTAGCCTGTGCCTAGCCTGTGCCTAGCCTGTGTCTAGCCTGTGCCTTGCCTGTGACTGGCCTGTGCATAGCCTGTGCCTAGCCTGTGTCTAGCCTGTGCCTAGCCTGTGCCTAGCCTGTGTCTAGCCTGTGTCTAGCCTGTGCCTAGCCTGTGTCTAGCCTGTGCCTAGCCTGTGTCTAGCCTGTGTCTAGCCTGTGTCTAGCCTGTGCCTGTGTCTGGCCTGTGTCTAGCCTGTGTGTCTAGCCTGTGTCTAGCCTGTGCCTAGCCTGTGCCTAGCCTGTGCCTAGCCTGTGCCTAGCCTGTGCCTAGCCTGTGCCTAGCCTGTGCCTAGCTTGTGCCTAGCCTGTGCCTAGCCTGTGTCTAGCCTGTGTCTAGCCTGTGCCTAGCCTGTGTCTAGCCTGTGCCTAGCCTGTGTCTAGCCTGTGCCATGCCTGTGCCTTGCCTGTGAATGGCATGTGCATAGCCTGTGCCTAGCCAGTGTCTAGCCTGTGTCTAGCCTGTGCCTTGCCTAAAACTGGCATGTGCATAGCGTATGCCTAGCCAGTGTCTAGCCAGTGCCTAGCCTGTGCCTATCCAGTGTCTTGCCTTTGTCTAGCCTGTGCATAGCCAGTGTCTAGCCTGTGCCTAGCCAGTGTGTAGCCTCTGTCTAGCCTGTGTCTAGTCTGTGTCTAGCCTGTGTCTAGCCTTTGTCTAGCCTGTGTCTAGCCTGTGTCAAGTATGTGCCTAGCCTGTGCCTAGCCTGTGCCTAGCCTGTGCCTAGCCTGTGCCTAGCCTGTGCCTAGCCTGTGCCTAGCCTGTGCCTAGCCTGTGCCTAGCCTGTGCCTAGCCTGTTCATAGCCATTGTCTAGCCTGTGTCATAGCCATTGTCTAGCCTTTGCCTAGCCAGTGTCTAGCCTGTGCCTAGCCAGTGTCCTAGCCTGTGCCTAGCCTGTGTCTAGCCTGTGTCTAGCCTGTGCCTTGCCAGTTTGTAGACTGTGCTTAGCCAGTGTCTAGTCTGTGCCAAGACAGTTTCTAGCCTGTGTCTAGTCTGTTTCTAGCCTGTGTCTAGCCTGTGTCTAGACTGTGTCTAGACTGTGTCTAGCCTGTGTCTAGCTTGTGTCTTGCCTGTGTCTAGCCTGTGTCTAGCCTGTGTCTAGCCTTGCCTGAGACTGGCATGTGCATAGCCTGTGCCTAGCCAGTGTCTAGCCTGTGCCTAGCCTGTGCCTGTGTCTAGCCTGTGCCTAGCCTGTGTCTAGCCTGTGCCTAGCCTGTGTCTAGCCTGTGTCTAGCCTGTGCCTTGCCTGTGCCTTGCCTGTGAATGGCATGTGCATAGCCTGTGCCTAGCCAGTGTCTAGCCTGTGTCTAGCCTGTGCCTTGCCTAAAACTGGCATGTGCATAGCGTATGCCTAGCCAGTATATAGCCAGTGCCTAGCCTGTGCCTATCCAGTGTCTTGCCTTTGTCTAGCCTGTGCATAGCCAGTGTCTAGCCTGTGCCTAGCCAGTGTGTAGCCTCTGTCTAGCCTGTGCCTTTCCTGAGACAGGCATGTGCATAGCCTGTGCCTAGCCAGTGTCTAGCCTGTGCCTAGCCTGTGCCTAGCCAGTGCCTAGCCAGTGCCTAGCCTGTGTCTAGCCTGTGTCTAGCCTGTGTCTAGCCTGTGTCTAGCCTGTGTCCAGCCTGTGCCTAGCCTGTGTCTAGCCTGTGCCTAGCCTGTGCCTAGCCTGTGCCTAGCCAGTGTCTAGCCTGTGTCTAGCCTGTGCCTTGCCTGTGACTGGCACATGCATAGCCTGTGCCTAGCCAGTGTCTAGCCTGTGCCTAGCCTGTGCCTAGCCAGTGTCTAGCCTTTGTCTAGCCTGTGCATAGCCTGTGTCTGGCCTGTGCCTAGCCAGTGTATAGCCTCTGTCTAGCCTGTGTCTAGCCTGTGTCTGGCCTAGCCTGTGTCTAGCCTGTGCCTAGCCTGTGCCTAGCCTGTGCCTAGCCTGTGACTGGCTTGTGCCTAGCCTGTGCCTAGCTTGTGCCTAGCCTGTGCCTAGCCTGTGCTTAGCCAGTGTCTAGTCTGTGCCAAGCCAGTGTCTAGCCTGTGCCTTGCCAGTGTCTAGCCTGTGTCTAGCCTGTGCCATGCCTGTGCCTTGCCTGTGAATGGCATGTGCATAGCCTGTGCCTAGCCAGTGTCTAGCCTGTGTCTAGCCTGTGCCTTGCCTAAAACTGGCATGTGCATAGCCTAAGCCTAGCCTGTGTCTAGCCTGTGCCTTTCCTGAGACAGGCATGTGCATAGCGTGTGCCTAGCCAGTGTCTAGCCAGTGCCTAGCCTGTGCCTAGCCAGTGTATAGCCTCTGTCTAGCCTGTGTCTAGCCTGTGTCTAGCCTGTGTCTAGCCGGTGTCTAGCCTGTGTCTAGCCTGTGCCTATCCTGTGACTGGCCTGTGCCTAGCTTGTGCCTAGCCTGTGCCTAGCCTGTGCCTAGCCTGTGCCTAGCCTGTGCCTAGCCTGTGCCTAGCCTGTGCCTAGCCTGTGCCTAGCCTGTGCCTAGCCTATGCCTAGCCTGTGCCTAGCCTGTGTCTAGCCTGTGCCTTGCCTGAGACTGGCATGTGCATAGCCTGTGCCTAGCCAGTGTCTAGCCAGTTCGTAGCCTGTGCCTAGCCAGTGTCTAGCCTGTGTCTAGCCTGTGCCTTGCCTGAGACTGGCATGTGCATAGCGTGTGCCTAGCCAGTGTCTAGCCAGTTCCTAGCCTGTGCATAGCCTGTGTCTAGCCTGTGCCTAGCCAGTGTATAGCCTCTGTCTAGCCTGTGTCTAGTCAGTGTCAAGCCGGTGTCTAGCCGATGTCTAGCCTGTGCCTGGCCTGTGCCTAGCCTGTGACTGGCCTGTGCCTAGCCTGTGACTAGCTTGTGCCTAGCCAGTGCCTAGCCTGTGCCTAGCCTGTGCCTAGCCTGTGGCTAGCCTGTGCCTAGCCTGTGCCTAGCCTGTGGCTAGCCTGTGCCTAGCCTATGCCTAGCCTGTGCCTAGCCTGTGGCTTGCCTGTGCCTAGCCTATGCCTAGCCTGTGGCTAGCCTGTGCCTAGCCTATGCCTAGCCTGTGTCTAGCCTGTGTCTAGCCTGTGTCTAGCCTGTGTCCAGCCTGTGTGTGTGCCTGTGTCTAGCCTGTGTCTAGCCTGTGTCCAGCCTGTGTCTAGCCTGTGTCTAGCCTGTGTCTAGCCTGTGTCTAGCCTTTGTCTAGCCTGTGCCTAGCCTGTGTCTAGCCTGTGCCTAGCCTGTGTCTAGCCTGTGTCTAGCCTGCCTGTGTCTAGCCTGTGTCTAGCCTGTGTCTAGCCTGTGTCTAGCCTGTGTCTAGCCTGTGTCTAGCCTGTGTCTAGTCTGTGCCAAGCCAGTGTCTAGCCTGTGCCTTGCCTGTGACTGGCACATGCATAGCCTGTACCTAGCCAGTGTCTAGCCTGTGCCTAGCCTGTGCCTAGCCAGTGTCTAGCCTTTGTCTAGCCTGTGCATAGCCTGTGTCTGGCCTGTGCCTAGCCAGTGTATAGCCTCTGTCTAGCCAGTGTCTAGTCTGTGTCTAGCCGGTGTCTAGCCGGTGTCTAGCCGGTGTCTAGCCTGTGCCTAGCCTGTGCCTAGCCTGTGACTGGCCTGTGCCTAGCCTGTGCCTAGCTTGTGCCTAGCCTGTGCCTAGCCTGTGCTTAGCCAGTGTCTAGTCTGTGCCAAGACAGTTTCTAGCCTGTGTCTAGTCTGTTTCTAGCCTGTGTCTAGCCTGTGTCTAGCCTGTGTCAAGTATGTGCCTAGCCTCTGCATAGCCTGTACCTAGCCAGTGCCTAGCCTCTACCTAGCCAGTACCTAGCCTGTACCTAGCCAGTGCCTAGCCTGTACCTAGCCAGTGCCTAGCCTGTTCATAGCCATTGTCTAGCCTGTTCATAGCCATTGTCTAGCCTTTGCCTAGCCAGTGTCTAGCCTGTGCCTAGCCAGTGTCTAGCCTGTGCCTAGCCTGTGCCTAGCCTGTGTCTAGCCTGTGTCTAGCCTGTGCCTTGCCAGTTTGTAGACTGTGCTTAGCCAGTGTCTAGTCTGTGCCAAGACAGTTTCTAGCCTGTGTCTAGTCTGTTTCTAGCCTGTGTCTAGCCTGTGTCTAGCCTGTGCCTTGCCTAAAACTGGCATGTGCATAGCGTATGCCTAGCCAGTATATAGCCAGTGCCCAGCCTGTGCCTATCCAGTGTCTTGCCTTTGTCTAGCCTGTGCATAGCCAGAGTCTAGCCTGTGCCTAGCCAGTGTGTAGCCTCTGTCTAGCCTGTGCCTTTCCTGAGACAGGCATGTGCATAGCGTGTGCCTAGCCAGTGTCTAGCCAGTGCCTAGCCTGTGCCTAGCCAGTGTATAGCCTCTGTCTAGCTTGTGTCTACTCTGTGTCTAGCCGGTGTCCAGCCGGTGTCTAGCCTGTGTCTAGCCTGTGCCTAGTGCTGTGCCAAGCCAGTGTCTAGCCTGTGCCTTGCCTGTGACTGGCACATGCATAGCCTGTACCTAGCCAGTGTCTAGCCTGTGCCTAGCCTGTGCCTAGCCAGTGTCTAGCCTTTGTCTAGCCTGTGCATAGCCTGTGTCTGGCCTGTGCCTAGCCAGTGTATAGCCTCTGTCTAGCCTGTGTCTAGTCTGTGTCTAGCCGGTGTCTAGCCTGTGCCTAGCTACCTGTGCCTAGCCTGTGCCTAGCCTGTGCCTAGCCTGTGACTGGCTTGTGCCTAGCCTGTGCCTAGCTTGTGCCTAGCCTGTGCCTAGCCTGTGCTTAGCCAGTGTCTAGTCTGTGCCAAGCCAGTGTCTAGCCTGTGCCTTGCCAGTGTCTAGCCCGTGTCTAGCCTGTGCCATGCCTGTGCCTTGCCTGTGAATGGCATGTGCATAGCCTGTGCCTAGCCAGTGTCTAGCCTGTGTCTAGCCTGTGCCTTGCCTAAAACTGGCATGTGCATAGCCTAAGCCTAGCCTGTGTCTAGCCTGTGCCTTTCCTGAGACAGGCATGTGCATAGCGTGTGCCTAGCCAGTGTCTAGCCAGTGCCTAGCCTGTGCCTAGCCAGTGTATAGCCTCTGTCTAGCTTGTGTCTACTCTGTGTCTAGCCGGTGTCCAGCCGGTGTCCAGCCGGTGTCTAGCCTGTGTCTAGCCTGTGCCTATCCTGTGACTGGCCTGTGCCTAGCTTGTGCCTAGCCTGTGCCTAGTCTGTGCCTAGCTTGTGCCTAGCCTGTGCCTAGCCTGTGCCTAGCCTGTGCCTAGCCTGTGCCTAGCCTATGGCTAGCCTGTGCCTAGCCTATACCTAGCCTGTGCCTAGCCAGTGTCTAGCCTGTGCCTTGCCTGAGACTGGCATGTGCATAGCGTGTGCCTAGCCAGTGTCTAGCCAGTTCGTAGCCTGTGCCTAGCCAGTGTCTAGCCTGTGTCTAGCCTGTGCCTTGCCTGAGACTGGCATGTGCATAGCGTGTGCCTAGCCAGTGTCTAGCCAGTTCCTAGCCTGTGCATAGCCTGTGTCTAGCCTAGCCAGTGTATAGCCTCTGTCTAGCCTGTGTCTAGTCAGTGTCAAGCCAGTGTCTAGCCGATGTCTAGCCTGTCCCTGGCCTGTGCCTAGCCTGTGACTGGCCTGTGCCTAGCCTGTGACTAGCTTGTGCCTAGCCAGTGCCTAGCCTGTGCCTAGCCTGTGCCTAGCCTGTGGCTAGCCTGTGCCTAGCCTGTGCCTAGCCTGTGGCTAGCCTGTGCCTAGCCTATGCCTAGCCTGTGCCTAGCCTGTGGCTTGCCTGTGCCTAGCCTATGCCTAGCCTGTGGCAAGCCTGTGCCTAGCCTATGCCTAGCCTGTGTCTAGCCTGTGTCTAGCCTGTGTCTAGCCTGTGTCCAGCCTGTGTGTAGCCTGTGTCTAGCCTGTGTCTAGCCTGTGTCCAGCCTGTGTCTAGCCTGTGTCTAGCCTGTGTCTAGCCTGTGTCTAGCCTTTGTCTAGCCTGTGCCTAGCCTGTGTCTAGCCTGTGCCTAGCCTGTGCCTAGCCTGTGTCTAGCCTGTGTCTAGCCTGTGTCTAGCCTGTGTCTAGCCTGTGTCCAGCCTGTGTCTAGCCTGTGTCTAGCCTGTGTCTAGTCTGTGCCAAGCCAGTGTCTAGCCTGTGCCTTGCCTGTGACTGGCACATGCATAGCCTGTACCTAGCCAGTGTCTAGCCTGTGCCTAGCCTGTGCCTAGCCAGTGTCTAGCCTTTGTCTAGCCTGTGCATAGCCTGTGTCTGGCCTGTGCCTAGCCAGTGCCTAGCCAGTGTCTAGCCAGTGTCTAGTCTGTGTCTAGCCGGTGTCTAGCCGGTGTCTAGCCGGTGTCTAGCCTGTGCCTAGCCTGTGCCTAGCCTGTGACTGGCCTGTGCCTAGCCTGTGCCTAGCTTGTGCCTAGCCTGTGCCTAGCCTGTGCTTAGCCAGTGTCTAGTCTGTGCCAAGACAGTTTCTAGCCTGTGTCTAGTCTGTTTCTAGCCTGTGTCTAGCCTGTGTCTAGACTGTGTCTAGCTTGTGTCTTGCCTGTGTCTAGCCTGTGTCTAGCCTGTGTCTAGCCTGTGTCTAGCCTGTGTCTAGCCCGTGTCTAGCCTGTGTCTAGCCTGTGTCTAGCCTGTGTCTAGCCTGTGTCTAGCCTGTGTCTAGCCTGTGCCTTGCCTGAGACAGGCATGTGCATAGCGTGTGACTGGCATGTGCATAGCCTGTGCCTAGCCAGTGTCTAGCCTGTGTCTAGCCTGTGCCTTGCCTGAGACAGGCATGTGCATAGCGTGTGCCTAGCCAGTGTCTAGCCAGTGCCTAGCCTGTGCCTAGCCAGTGTATAGCCTCTGTCTAGCTTGTGTCTAGTCTGTGTCTAGCCGGTGTCCAGCCGGTGTCTAGCCTGTGTCTAGCCTGTGCCTAGCCTGTGACTGGCCTGTGCCTAGCTTGTGCCTAGCCTGTGCCTAGTCTGTGCCTAGCTTGTGCCTAGCCTGTGCCTAGCCTGTGCCTAGCCTGTGCCTAGCCTGTGGCTAGCCTGTGCCTAGCGTATACCTAGCCTGTGCCTAGCCAGTGTCTAGCCTGTGCCTTGCCTGAGACTGGCATGTGCATAGCGTGTGCCTAGCCAGTGTCTAGCCAGTTCGTAGCCTGTGCCTAGCCAGTGTCTAGCCTGTGTCTAGCCTGTGCCTTGCCTGAGACTGGCATGTGCATAGCGTGTGCCTAGCCAGTGTCTAGCCAGTTCCTAGCCTGTGCATAGCCTGTGTCTAGTCTAGCCAGTGTATAGCCTCTGTCTAGCCTGTGTCTAGTCAGTGTCAAGCCGGTGTCTAGCCGATGTCTAGCCTGTGCCTGGCCTGTGCCTAGCCTGTGACTGGCCTGTGCCTAGCCTGTGACTAGCTTGTGCCTAGCCAGTGCCTAGCCTGTGCCTAGCCTGTGCCTAGCCTGTGCCTAGCCTGTGGCTAGCCTGTGCCTAGCCTGTGCCTAGCCTGTGGCTAGCCTGTGCCTAGCCTGTGGCTAGCCTGTGGCAAGCCTGTGCCTAGCCTATGCCTAGCCTGTGCCTAGCCTGTGGCTTGCCTGTGCCTAGCCTATGCCTAGCCTGTGGCTAGCCTGTGTCTAGCCTGTGTCTAGCCTGTGTCTAGCCTGTGTCTAGCCTGTGTCTAGCCTGTGTCTAGCCTGTGTCTAGCCTGTGTCTAGCCTGTGCCTTGCCTGAGACAGGCATGTGCCTAGCCTGTGTGACTGGCATGTGCATAGCCTGTGCCTAGCCAGTGTCTAGCCTGTGTCTAGCCTGTGCCTTGCCTGAGACAGGCATGTGCATAGCGTGTGCCTAGCCAGTGTCTAGCCAGTGCCTAGCCTGTGCCTAGCCAGTGTATAGCCTCTGTCTAGCTTGTGTCTAGTCTGTGTCTAGCCGGTGTCCAGCCGGTGTCTAGCCTGTGTCTAGCCTGTGCCTAGCCTGTGACTGGCCTGTGCCTAGCCTGTGCCTAGCCTGTGCCTAGTCTGTGCCTAGCTTGTGCCTAGCCTGTGCCTAGCCTGTGCCTAGCCTGTGCCTAGCCTGTGCCTAGCCTGTGGCTAGCCTGTGCCTAGCGTATGCCTAGCCTGTGCCTAGCCAGTGTCTAGCCTGTGCCTTGCCTGAGACTGGCATGTGCATAGCGTGTGCCTAGCCAGTGTCTAGCCAGTTCGTAGCCTGTGCCTAGCCAGTGTCTAGCCTGTGTCTAGCCTGTGCCTTGCCTGAGACTGGCATGTGCATAGCGTGTGCCTAGCCAGTGTCTAGCCAGTGTCTAGCCTGTGCCTAGCCTGTGTCTAGTCTGTGCCAGTGTATAGCCTCTGTCTAGCCTGTGTCTAGCCAGTGTCAAGCCGGTGTCTAGCCGATGTCTGCCTAGCCTGTGCCTGGCCTGTGCCTAGCCTGTGACTGGCCTGTGCCTAGCCTGTGACTAGCCTGTGCCTAGCCAGTGCCTAGCCTGTGCCTAGCCTGTGCCTAGCCTGTGGCTAGCCTGTGCCTAGCCTGTGCCTAGCCTGTGACTGCCTGTGCCTAGCCTGTGGCTAGCCTGTGTCTAGCCTGTGCTGGGCTAGCCTGTGCCTAGCCTGTGCCTAGCCTGTGTCTAGCCTGTGCCTAGCCTGTGCCTAGCCTGTGCCTAGCCTGTGCCTATGCCTAGCCTGTGGCTAGCCTGTGCCTAGCCTATGCCTAGCCTGTGTCTGGCCTGTGTCTAGCCTGTGTCTAGCCTGTGTCTAGCCTGTGTCTAGCCTGTGTCTAGCCTGTGTCTAGCCTGTGTCCTAGCCTGTGCCTAGCCTGTGTCTAGCCTGTGTCTAGCCTGTGCCTAGCCTGTGTCTAGCCTGTGCCTAGCCTGTGTCTAGGCCTGTGTCTGGCCTGTGTCTAGCCTGTGTCTGGCCTGTGTCTAGCCTGTGTCTAGCCTGTGTCTAGCCTGTGCCTAGCCTGTGCCTAGCCTGTGTCTAGCCTGTGCCTAGCCTGTGTCTAGCCTGTGTCTAGCCTGTGTCTAGCCTGTGCCTATGCCTGTGTCTGGCCTGTGTCTAGCCTGTGCCTAGCCAGTGTCTAGCCTGTGTCTAGCCTGTGCCTTGCCTGTGTCTAGCCTGTGTCTAGCCTGTGCCTAGCCAGTGTCTAGCCTGTGTCTAGCCTGTGCCTTGCCTGAGACAGGCATGTGCACAGCGTGTGCCTAGCCAGTGTCTAGCCTGTGTCTAGCCTGTGCCTAGCCTGTGCCTAGCCTGTGTCTAGCCTGTGTCTAGCCTGTGCCTTGCCTGTGACTGGCATGTGCATAGCCTGTGCCTAGCCTGTGTCTAGCCTGTGCCTTTCCTGAGACAGGCCTGTGCCTAGCCTGTGCCTAGCCTGTGCCTTGCCTGTGCCTAGCCTGTGCCTAGCCTGTGCCTAGCCTGTGCCTAGCCTGTGCCTAGCCTGTGTCTTGCCTGTGCCTGTGCCTAGCCAGTGTCTAGCCTGTGTCTAGCCTGTGTCCTAGCCTGTGTCTAGCCTGTGTCTAGCCTGTGTCTAGCCTGTGTCTAGCCTGTGTCTAGCCTGTGTCTAGCCTGTGTCTGGCCTGTGTCTAGCCTGTGCCTAGCCTGTGTCTAGCCTGTGTCTAGCCTGTGCCTAGCCTGTGCCTAGCCTGTGCCTAGCCTGTGCCTAGCCTGTGCCTAGCCTGTGCCTAGCCTGTGCCTAGCCTGTGCCTAGCCTGTGCCTAGCCTGTGCCTAGCCTGTGCCTAGCCTGTGTCTAGCCTGTGCCTTGCCTGAGACTGGCATGTGTCTAGCCTGTGCCTAACCAGTGTTTAGCCTGTGTCTAGCCTGTGCCTTGCCTGAGACTGGCATGTGCATAGCGTGTGCCTAGCCAGTGTCTAGCCTGTGCCTTGCCAGAGACTGGCATGTGCATAGCGTGTGCCTAGCCAGTGTCTAGCCAGTGCCTAGCCTGTGTCTCGCCTGTGTCTAGCCTGTGCCTTGCCTGTGACTGGCATGTGCATAGCCTGTGCCTTACCAGTGTCTAGCCTGTGTCTAGCCTGTGCCTTGCCTGTGACTGGCATGTGCATAGCCTGTGCCTAGCCAGTGTCTAGCCTGTGTCTAGCCTGTGCCTAGCCAGTGTCTAGCCTGTGTCTAGCCTGTGCCAAGCCTGTGTCTAGCCAGTGTCTAGCCTGTGTCTAGCCTGTGCCTAGCCTGTGTCTAGCCTGTGTCTGTGTCTAGCCAGTGTCTAGCCTGTGTCTAGCCTGTGCCTTGCCTGAGACAGGCATGTGCATAACGTGTGCCTAGCCAGTGTCTAGCCAGTGCCTAGCCTGTGCCAAGCCAGTGTCTAGCCTTTGTCTAGCCTGTGCATAGCCTGTGTCTAGCCTGTGCCTAGCCAGTGTATAGCCTCTGTCTAGCCTGTGTCTAATCTGTGTTTAGCCGGTGTCTAGCCTGTGCCTAGCCTGTGCCTTGCCTGTGACTGGCATGTGCATAGCCTGCGCCTAGCCAGTGTCTAGCCTGTGTCTAGCCTGTGCCTTGCCTGAGACAGGCATGTGCATAGCGTGTGCCTAGCCAGTGTCTAGCCAGTGCCTAGCCTGTGCCTAGCCAGTGTCTAGCCTTTGTCTAGCCTGTGCATAGCCTGTGTCTAGCCTGTGCCTAGCCAGTGTATAGCCTCTCTCTAGCCGGTGTCTAGCCTGTGTCTAGCCTGTGCCTAGCCTGTGACTGGCCTGTGCCTAGCCAGTGTCTAGCCTGTGTCTAGCCTGTGCCTAGCCTGTGACTGGCCTGTGCCTAGCCAGAGACAGGCATGTGCATAGCGTGTGCCTAGCCAGTGTCTAGCCAGTGCCTAGCCTGTGCCTAGCCAGTGTCTAGCCTTTGTCTAGCCTGTGCATAGCCTGTGTCTAGCCTGTGCCTAGCCAGTGTAAAGCCTCTGTCTAGCCTGTGTCTAGTCTGTGTCTAGCCGGTGTCTAGCCTGTGCCTAGCCTGTGCCTAGCCTGTGCCTGGCCTGTGCCTAGCCAGTGCTGGCCTGTGCCTAGCCAGTGTCTAGCCAGTGCCTAGCCTGTGCCTAGCCTGTGCCTAGCCTGTGCCTAGCCTGTGCCTAGCCTGTGTCTAGCCTGTGCCTTGCCTGAGACTGGCATGTGCATAGCCTGTGCCTAGCCAGTGTTTAGCCTGTGTCTAGCCTGTGCCTTGCCTGTGACTGGCATGTGCATAGCTTGTGCCTAGCCAGTGTCTAGCCTGTGTCTAGCCTTTGTCTAGCCTGTGTCTAGCCTGTGTCTAGCCTGTGCCTTGCCTGTGACTGGCATGTGCATAGCCTGTGCCTAGCCAGTGTCTAGCCTGTGTCTAGCCTGTGCCTTGCCAGAGACTGGCATGTGCATAGCGTGTGCCTAGCCAGTGTCTAGCCTGTGTCTAGCCTGTGCCTTGCCTGAGACTGGCATGTGCATAGCCTGTGCCTAGCCAGTGTCTAGCCTGTGTCTAGCCTGTGCCTAGCCTGTGTCTAGCCTGTGCCTTGCCTGTGACTGGCATGTGCATAGCCTGTGCCTAGCCAGTGTCTAGCCTGTGTCTAGCCTGTGCCTTGCCTGAGACTATCATGTGCATAGCGTGTGCCTAGCCAGTGTCTAGCCAGTGCCTAGCCTGTGCCTAGCCTGTGCCTAGCCTGTGTCTAGCCTGTGCCTTGCCTGTGACTGGCATGTGCATAGCCTGTGCCTAGCCAGTGTCTAGCCTGTGTCTAGCCTGTGTCTAGCCTGTGCCTTGCCTGTGACTGGCATGTGCATAGCCTGTGCCTAGCCAGTGTCTAGCCTGTGTCTAGCCTGTGCCTTGCCTGAGACTGGCATGTGCATAGCGTGTGCCTAGCCAGTGTCTAGCCAGTGTTTAGCCTGTGCCTAGCCAGTGCCTAGCCAGTGTCTAGCCTTTGTCTAGCCAGTGCCTAGCCTGTGCCTAGCCTGTGCCAAGCCTGTGTCTAGCCTGTGTCTAGCCTGTGCCTTGCCTGTGACTGGCATGTGCATAGCCTATGCCTAGCCAGTGTCTAGCCTGTGTCTAGCCTGTGCCTTGCCTGAGACAGGCATGTGCATAGCGTGTGCCTAGGCTATGCCTAGCCTGTGTCTAGCCTGTGTCTAGCCTGTGCCTGGCCAGTGTCTAGCCTTTGTCTAGCCTGTGCATAGCCTGTGTCTAGCCTGTGCCTAGCCAGTGTATAGCCTCTGTCTAGCCTGTGTCTAGTCAGTGTCTAGCCGGTGTCTAGCCGGTGTCTAGCCTGTGCCTAGCCTGTGCCTAGCCTGTGACTGGCCTGTGCCTAGCCTGTGACTAGCTTGTGCCTAGCCAGTGCCTAGCCTGTGCCTAGCGTGTGCCTAGCCTGTTGCTAGCCTGTTGCTAGCCTGTGCCTAGCCTATGCCTAGCCTGTGTCTAGCCTGTGTCTAGCCTGTGTCTAGCCTGTGTCTAGCCTGTGTCTAGCCTGTGCTGTGCCTAGCCTGTGTCTAGCCTGTGCCTAGCCTGTGCCTAGCCTGTGCCTAGCCTGTGTCTAGCCTGTGTCTAGCCTGTGCCTTGCCTGTGACTGGCATGTGCATAGCCTATGCCTAGCCAGTGTCTAGCCTGTGTCTAGCCTGTGCCTTGCCTGAGACAGGCATGTGCATAGCGTGTGCCTAGGCAGTGTCTAGCCTGTGCCTAGCCTGTGCCTAGCCTGTGCCTAGCCTGTGCCTAGCCTGTGTCTAGCCTGTGCCTTGCCTGTGACTGGCATGTGCATAGCCTATGCCTAGCCAGTGTCTAGCCTGTGCCTTGCCTGAGACAGGCATGTGCATAGCGTGTGCCTAGGCTATGCCTAGCCTGTGTCTAGCCTGTGTCTAGCCTGTGCCTAGCCAGTGTCTAGCCTTTGTCTAGCCTGTGCATAGCCTGTGTCTAGCCTGTGCCTAGCCAGTGTATAGCCTCTGTCTAGCCTGTGTCTAGTCAGTGTCAAGCCGGTGTCTAGCCTGTGCCTAGCCTGTGCCTAGCCTGTGACTGGCCTGTGCCTGGCCTGTGCCTAGCCTGTGCCTAGCCTGTGCCTAGCCTGTGTCTAGCCTGTGTCTAGCCTGTGCCTTGCCTGTGACTGGCATGTGCATAGCCTATGCCTAGCCAGTGTCTAGCCTGTGTCTAGCCTGTGCCTTGCCTGAGACAGGCATGTGCATAGCGTGTGCCTAGGCAGTGTCTAGCCAGTGCCTAGCCTGTGCCTAGCCAGTGTCTAGCCTTTGTCTAGCCTGTGCATAGCCTGTGTCTAGCCTGTGCCTAGCCAGTGTAAAGCCTCTGTCTAGCCTGTGTCTAGTCTGTGTCTAGCCGGTGTCTAGCCTGTGCCTAGCCTGTGCCTAGCCTGTGCCTAGCCTGTGCCTAGCCTGTGCCTAGCCTGTGCCTAGCCTGTGCCTAGCCTGTGCCTAGCCTGTGCCTAGCCTGTGCCTGGCCTGTGCCTAGCCTGTGCCTAGCCTGTGCCTAGCCTGTGCCTAGCCTGTGCCTAGCCTGTGCCTAGCCTGTGCCTAGCCTGTGCCTAGCCTGTGTCTAGCCTGTGTCTAGCCTGTGCCTCGCCTGTAACTGGCATGTGCATAGCTTGTGCCTAGCCAGTGTCTAGCCTGTGTCTAGCCTTTGTCTAGCCTGTGTCTAGCCTGTGTCTAGCCTGTGCCTTGCCTGTGACTGGCATGTGCATAGCCTGTGCCTAGCCAGTGTCTAGCCTGTGTCTAGCCTGTGCCTTGCCAGAGACTGGCATGTGCATAGCGTGTGCCTAGCCAGTGTCTAGCCTGTGTCTAGCCTGTGCCTTGCCTGAGACTGGCATGTGCATAGCCTGTGCCTAGCCAGTGTCTAGCCTGTGTCTAGCCTGTGCCTAGCCTGTGTCTAGCCTGTGCCTTGCCTGTGACTGGCATGTGCATAGCCTGTGCCTAGCCAGTGTCTAGCCTGTGTCTAGCCTGTGCCTTGCCTGAGACTAGCATGTGCATAGCGTGTGCCTTGCCAGTGTCTAGCCAGTGCCTAGCCTGTGCCTAGCCTGTGCTTAGCCTGTGTCTAGCCTGTGCCTTGCCTGTGACTGGCATGTGCATAGCCTGTGCCTAGCCAGTGTCTAGCCTGTGTCTAGCCTGTGCCTAGCCTGTGTCTAGCCTGTGTCTAGCCTGTGCCTTGCCTGTGACTGGCATGTGCATAGCTAGCCTGTGCCTAGCCAGTGTCTAGCCTGTGTCTAGCCTGTGCCTTGCCTGAGACTGGCATGTGCATAGCGTGTGCCTAGCCAGTGTCTAGCCAGTGCCTAGCCTGTGCCTAGCCAGTGCCTAGCCAGTGTCTAGCCTTTGTCTAGCCAGTGCCTAGCCTGTGCCTAGCCTGTGCCTAGCCTGTGTCTAGCCTGTGTCTAGCCTGTGCCTTGCCTGTGACTGGCATGTGCATAGCCTATGCCTAGCCAGTGTCTAGCCTGTGTCTAGCCTGTGCCTTGCCTGAGACAGGCATGTGCATAGCGTGTGCCTAGCCAGTGTCTAGCCTTTGTCTGGCCTGTGCATAGCCTGTGTCTAGCCTGTGCCTAGCCAGTGTATAGCCTCTGTCTAGCCTGTGTCTAGTCAGTGTCTAGCCGGTGTCTAGCCGGTGTCTAGCCTGTGCCTAGCCTGTGCCTAGCCTGTGACTGGCCTGTGCCTAGCCTGTGACTAGCTTGTGCCTAGCCAGTGCCTAGCCTGTGCCTAGAGTGTGCCTAGCCTGTTGCTAGCCTGTGCCTAGCCTATGCCTAGCCTGTGTCTAGCCTGTGTCTAGCCTGTGTCTAGCCTGTGTCTAGCCTGTGTCTAGCCTTTGTCTAGCCTGTGCCTAGCCTGTGTCTAGCCTGTGTCTAGCCTGTGTCTAGCCTGTGTCTAGCCTGTGTCTAGCCTGTGTCTAGCCTGTTTCTAGCCTGTGCCTAGCCAGTGTCTAGCCTGTGTCTAGCCAGTGCCTAGCCTGTGCCTAGCCTGTGCCTAGGCTGTGTCTAGCCTGTGACTGGCCTGTGCCTAGCCTGTGCCTAGACTGTGCCTAGCCTGTGTCTAGCCTGTGTCTAGCTTGTGCCTTGCCTGTGACTGGCATGTGCATAGCCTATGCCTAGCCAGTGTCTAGCCTATGTCTTCCCTGTGCCTTGCCTGAGACAGGCATGTGCATAGCGTGTGCCTAGGCAGTGTCTAGCCAGTGCCTAGCCTGTGCCTAGCCAGTGTCTAGCCTTTGTCTAGCCTGTGCATAGCCTGTGTCTAGCCTGTGCCTAGCCAGTGTAAAGCCTCTGTCTAGCCTGTGTCTAGTCTGTGTCTAGCCGGTGTCTAGCCTGTGCCTAGCCTGTGCCTAGCCTGTGCCTAGCCTGTGCCTAGCCTGTGCCTAGCCTGTGCCTGTGCCTAGCCTGTGCCTAGCCTGTGCCTAGCCTGTGCCTAGCCTGTGCCTAGCCTGTGCCTAGCCTGTGCCTAGCCTGTGCATAGCCTGTGCCTAGCCTGTGCCTAGCCTGTGCCTAGCCTGTGCCTAGCCTGTGCCTAGCCTGTGCCTAGCCTGTGCCTAGCCTGTGTCTAGCCTGTGTCTAGCCTGTGCCTCGCCTGTAACTGGCATGTGCATAGCTTGTGCCTAGCCAGTGTCTAGCCTGTGTCTAGCCTTTGTCTAGCCTGTGTCTAGCCTGTGTCTAGCCTGTGCCTTGCCTGTGACTGGCATGTGCATAGCCTGTGCCTAGCCAGTGTCTAGCCTGTGTCTAGCCTGTGCCTTGCCAGAGACTGGCATGTGCATAGCGTGTGCCTAGCCAGTGTCTAGCCTGTGTCTAGCCTGTGCCTTGCCTGAGACTGGCATGTGCATAGCCTGTGCCTAGCCAGTGTCTAGCCTGTGTCTAGCCTGTGCCTACCCTGTGTCTAGCCTGTGCCTTGCCTGTGACTGGCATGTGCATAGCCTGTGCCTAGCCAGTGTCTAGCCTGTGTCTAGCCTGTGCCTTGCCTGAGACTATCATGTGCATAGCGTGTGCCTTGCCAGTGTCTAGCCAGTGCCTAGCCTGTGCCTAGCCTGTGCTTAGCCTGTGTCTAGCCTGTGCCTTGCCTGTGACTGGCATGTGCATAGCCTGTGCCTAGCCAGTGTCTAGCCTGTGTCTAGCCTGAGCCTAGCCTGTGTCTAGCCTGTGTCTAGCCTGTGCGTTGCCTGTGACTGGCATGTGCATAGCCTGTGCCTAGCCAGTGTCTAGCCTGTGTCTAGCCTGTGCCTTGCCTGAGACTGGCATGTGCATAGCGTGTGCCTAGCCAGTGTCTAGCCAGTGCCTAGCCTGTGCCTAGCCAGTGCCTAGCCAGTGTCTAGCCTTTGTCTAGCCAGTGCCTAGCCTGTGCCTAGCCTGTGCCAAGCCTGTGTATAGCCTGTGTCTAGCCTGTGCCTTGCCTGTGACTGGCATGTGCATAGCCTATGCCTAGCCAGTGTCTAGCCTGTATCTAGCCTGTGCCTTGCCTGAGACAGGCATGTGCATAGCGTGTGCCTAGGCTATGCCTAGCCTGTGTCTAGCCTGTGCCTGGCCAGTGTCTAGCCTTTGTCTAGCCTGTGCATAGCCTGTGTCTAGCCTGTGCCTAGCCAGTTTATAGCCTCTGTCTAGCCTGTGTCTAGTCAGTGTCTAGCCGGTGTCTAGCCGGTGTCTAGCCTGTGCCTAGCCTGTGCCTAGCCTGTGACTGGCCTGTGCCTAGCCTGTGACTAGCTTGTGCCTAGCCAGTGCCTAGCCTGTGCCTAGAGTGTGCCTAGCCTGTTGCTAGCCTGTGCCTAGCCTATGCCTAGCCTGTGTCTAGCCTGTGTCTAGCCTGTGTCTAGCCTGTGTCTTGCCTGTGTCTAGCCTTTGTCTAGCCTGTGCCTAGCCTGTGTCTAGCCTGTGTCTAGCCTGTGTCTAGCCTGTGTCTAGCCTGTGTCTAGCCTGTTTCTAGCCAGTGCCTAGCCAGTGTCTAGCCTGTGTCTAGCCAGTGCCTAGCCTGTGCCTAGCCTGTGCCTAGGCTGTGTCTAGCCTGTGTCTAGCCTGTGCCTTGCCTGTGACTGGCATGTGCATAGCCTATGCCTAGCCAGTGTCTAGCCTGTGCCTTGCCTGAGACAGGCATGTGCATAGCGTGTGCCTAGGCTATGCCTAGCCTGTGTCTAGCCTGTGTCTAGCCTGTGTCTAGCCTGTGCCTAGCCAGTGTCTAGCCTTTGTCTAGCCTGTGCTTAGCCTGTGTCTAGCCTGTGCCTAGCCAGTGTATAGCCTCTGTCTAGCCTGTGTCTAGTCAGTGTCAAGCCGGTGTCTAGCCTGTGCCTAGCCAGTGTCTAGCCTGTGCCCAGCCTGTGTCTAGCCTGTGTCTAGCCTGTGCCTTGCCAGTTTGTAGACTGTGCTTAGCCAGTGTCTAGCCTGTGCCTAGCCAGTGTCTAGCCTGTGTCTAGCCTGTGCCTTGCCTGTGACTGGCATGTGCATAGCCTGTGCCTAGCCAGTGTCTAGCCTGTGTCTAGCCTGTGCCATGCCTGAGACTGGCATGTGCATAGCGTGTGCCTAGCTTGTGTCTAGCCAGTGCCCAGCCTGTGCCTAGCCAGTGTCTAGCCTGTGTCTAGCCTGTGCCTTGCCTGTGACTGGCATGTGCATAGCCTGTGCCTAGCCAGAGTCTAGCCTGTGCCTAGCCAGTGTGTAGCCTCTGTCTAGCCTGTGTCAAGACTGTGTCTAACGGTGTCTATCCAGTGTCTAGCCTGTGCCCAGCCAGTGTCTAGCC
This sequence comes from Zaprionus indianus, assembly GCA_018904595.1. NCBI lineage: Eukaryota > Metazoa > Arthropoda > Insecta > Diptera > Drosophilidae > Zaprionus > Zaprionus indianus. The sequence continues at coordinate 83,750 of JAEIHA010000912.1, read as the reverse complement.
TGTGTCTTGCCTGTGCCTAGCCAGTTTCTAGCCTGTGTCTAGTCTGTGCTTAGCCAGTGTCTAGTCTGTGCCAAGCCAGTATCTAGCCTGTGTCTAGCCTGTGCCAAGCCAGTTTCTAGCCTGTGTTTAGCCTGAGCTTAGCCAGTGTCTAGTCTGTGCCAAGCCAGTGTCTAGACTGTGCCTAGCCAGTGTCTAGCCTGTGTCTAGCCTGTGCCTTGCCTGAGACTGGCATGTGCATAGCCTGTGCCTAGCCAGTGTCTAGCCTGTGTCTAGCCTGTGTTTTGCCTGAGACTGGCATGTGCATAGCGTGTGCCTAGCCAGTGTCTAGCCAGTGCCTAGCCAGTGTCTAGCCAGTGCCTAGCCTGTGTCTAGCCAGTGCCTAGCCTGTGTCTAGCCAGTGTCTAGCCAGAGTCTAGCCTGTGCCTAGCCAGTGTGTAGCCTCTGTCTAGACTGTGTCTAGACTCTGCCTAGCCTGTGTCTAGCCTGTGTCTAGCCTGTGTCTAGCCTGTGTCTAGCCTGTGTCTAGCCTGTGTCTAGCCTGTGTCTAGCCTGTGTCTAGCCTGTGTCTAGCCTGTGTCTAGCCTGTGTCTAGCCTGTGTCTAGCCTGTGTCTAGCCTGTGTCTAGCCTGTGTCTAGCCTGTGTCTAGTCTGTGTCTAGCCTGTGTCTAGCCTGTGTCTAGCCTGTGCCTAGCCAGTGTCTAGCCTGTGCCCAGCCAGTGTCTAGCCTGTGTCTAGCCTGTGCCTAGCCAGTTTCTAGCCTGTGTCTAGCCTGTGCTTAGCCAGTGTCTAGTCTGTGCCAAGCCAGTGTCTAGACTGTGCCTAGCCAGTGTCTAGCCTGTGTCTAGCCTGTGCCTTGCCTGTGACTGGCATGTGCATGGCCTGTGCCTAGCCAGTGTCTAGCCAGTGCCTAGCCTGTGCCTAGCCAGTGTGTAGCCTCTGTCTATCATGTGTCTAGTCTGTGTCTTGACGGTGTCTTGCCGGTGTCTAGCCTGTGTCTAGCCTGTGTCTAGCCTGTGTCTAGCCTGTGTCTAGAATGTGTCTAGCCTGTGTCTAGCCTGGGGCTAGCCTGGGTCTAGCCTGTGTCTAGAATGTGTCTAGCCTGTGTCTAGCCTGGGTCTATCCTTTGTCTAGCCTGTGTCTAGCCTGTGTCTGGCCTGTGTCTAGCCTGTGTCTAGCCTGTGTGTAGCCTGTGTCTAGCCTTTGTGTAGCCTGTGTCTAGCCTGTGTCTAGCATGTGCCTACCCTCTGCCTAGCCTGTACCTAGCCAGTGCCTAGCCTGTACCTAGCCAGTACCTAGCCTGTACCTAGCCAGTGCCTAGCCTGTACATAGCCATTATCTAGCCTGTGCCTAGCCAGTGGCTAGCCTGTGCCTAGCCAGTGTCTAGCCTGTGCCCAGCCAGTGTCTAGCCTGTGTCTAGCCTGTGTCCAGCCTGTGTCTAGCCTGTGCCTAGCCAGTTTCTAGCCTGTGTCTAGCCTGTGCTTAGCCAGTGTCTAGTCTGTGCCAAGCCAGTGTCTAGCCTGTGTCTAGCCAGTGTCTAGCCTGTGCCTTGCCTGTGACTGGCATGTGACTGGCATGTGCATAGCCTGTGCCTAGCCAGTGTCTAGCCTGTGTCTAGCCTATGCTTTGCCTGAGACTGGCATGTGCATTGCGTGTGCCTAGCCAGTGTCTAGCCAGTGCCCACCCTGTGCCTAGCCAGTGTCTAGCCTTTGTCTAGCCTGTGCATAGCCAGAGTCTAGCCTGTGCCTAGCCAGTGGGTAGCCTCTGTCTAGCCTGTGTCTAGACTGTGTCTTGACGCTGTCAAGCCAGTGTCTAGCCTGTGCCCAGCCAGTGTCTAGCCTTTGTCTAGCCTGTGCATAGCCAGAGTCTATCCTGTGCCTAGCCAGTGTGTAGCCTCTGTCTAGCATGTGTCAAGTCTGTGTCTTGACGGTGTCTAGCCGGTGTCTAGCCTGTGTCTAGCCTGTGTCTAGCCTGTGTCTAGAATGTGTCTAGCCTGTGTCTAGCCTGGGTCTAGCCTGTATCTAGAATGTGTCTAGCCTGTGTCCAGCCTGGGTCTAGCCTGTGTCTAGCCTGTGCCTAGAATGTGTCTAGCCTGTGTCTAGCCTGTGTCTAGAATGTGTCCAGCCTGTGTCTAGCCTGTTTCTTGCCTGAGTCTAGCCTGTGTCTAGCCTGTGTCTAGCCTTTGTCTAGCCTGTGTCTAGCCTGTGTCTAGCCTGTGTCTAGCCTGTGTCTAGCCTGTGCCTAGCCAGTGTCTAGCCTGTGCCCAGCCAGTGTCAGCCTGTGTCTAGCCTGTGCCTAGCCAGTTTCTAGCCTGTGTCTAGCCTGTGCTTAGCCAGTGTCTAGTCTGTGCCAAGCCAGTGTCTAGACTGTGCCTAGCCAGTGTCTAGCCTGTGTCTAGCCTGTGCCTTGCCTGTGACTGGCATGTGCATGGCCTGTGCCTAGCCAGTGTCTAGCCAGTGCCTAGCCTGTGTCTAGCCTGTGCATAGCCAGAGCCTAGCCTGTGCCTAGCCAGTGTGTAGCCATTGTGTAACCTGTGTCTAGCCTGTGCCTAGCCAATTTCTAGCCTGTATCTAGCCTGTGTCTAGCCTGTGCTTAGCCAGTGTCTAGTCTGTGCCAAGCCAGTATCTAGCCTGTGTCTAGCCAGTGTCTAGCCTGTGCCTTGCCTGTGACTGGCATGTGACTGGCATGTGCATAGCCTGTGCCTAGCCAGTGTCTAGCCGGTTTCTAGCCTGTGTCTAGCCTGTGTCTAGAATGTATCTAGCCTGTGTCTAGCCTGGGTCTAGCCTGTGTCTAGAATATGTCTAGCCTGTGTCTAGCCTGGGTCTAGCCTTTGTCTAGCCTGTGTCTAGCATGTGTCTAGCCTGTGTCTAGCCTGTGTCTAGCCTGTGTCTAGCCTTTGTGTAGCCTGTGTCTAGCCTGTGTCTAGCCTGTGCCTAGCCAGTGTCTAGCCTGTGCCTAGCCAGTGTCTAGCCTGTGCCCAGCCAGTGTCTCGTCTGTGTCTAGCCTGTGTCTAGCCTGTGCCTAGCCTGTGTCTAGCCTGAGCTTAGCCAGTGTCTAGTCTGTGCCAAGCCAGTGTCTAGCCTGTGCCTAGCCAGTGTCTAGCCTGTGTCTAGCCTGTGCCTTGCCTGTGACTGGCATGTGCATAGCCTGTGCCTAGCCAGTGTCTAGCCTGTGTCTAGCCTGTGCCTTGCCTGAGACTGGCATGTGCATAGCCTGTGCCTAGCCAGTGTCTAGCCAGTGCCCAGCCTGTGCCTAGCCAGTGTGTAGCCTCTGTCTTGCCTGTGCATAGCCAGAGTCTAGCCTGTGTCTAGACTGTGTCTTGACGGTGTCTATCCAGTGTCTAGCCTGTGCCCAGCCAGTGTCTAGCCTGTGTCTTGCCTGTGCCTAGCCAGTTTCTAGCCTGTGTCTAGCCTGTGCTTAGCCAGTGTCTAGTCTGTGCCAAGCCAGTATCTAGCCTGTGCCTAGCCAGTGTGTAGCCTGTGTCTAGCCTGTGTCTAGCCTATGTCTAGCCTGTGCCTTGCCTGAGACTGGCATGTGCATAGCGTGTGCCTAGCCAGTGTCTACCCAGAGCATAGCCTGTGCCTAGCCAGTGTCTAGCCTTTGTCTAGCCTGTGCATAGCCAGAGTCTAGCCTGTGCCTAGCCAGTGTGTAGCCTCTGTCTAGACTGTGTCTAGACTGTGTCTTGACGGTGTGTAACCGGTGTCTAGCCTGTGCCTTGCCTGTGACTGGCATGTGCATAACCTGTGCCTATCCAGTGTCTAGCCTGTGACTAGCCTGTGCCTTGCCTGAGACTGGCATGTGCATAGCGTGTGCCTTGCCAGTGTCTAGCCTGTGCCTTGCCAGTGTCTAGCCTGTGCCTAGCCAGTGTCTAGCCTTTGTCTAGCCTGTACATAGCCAGATTCTAGCCAGTGTCTAGCCTTTGTCTAGCCTGTATCTAGCCTGTGTCTAGCCTGTGTCTAGCCTGTGTCTAGCCTGTATCTAGCCTGTGTCTAGCCTGTGTCTAGCCTGTGTCTAGCCTGTGTCTAGCCTGTGTCTAGCCTGTGCCTAGCCAGTGTCTAGCCTGTGCCCAGCCAGTGTCTAGCCTGTGTCTAGCCTGTGCTTAGCCAGTGTCTAGTCTGTGTCTAGCCTGTGTCTAGCCTGTGTCTAGCCTGTGTCTAGCCTGTGTCTAGCCTGTGTCTAGCCTGTGTCTAGCCTGTGCCTAGCCAGTGTCTAGCCTGTGCCCAGCCAGTGTCTAGCCTGTGTCTAGCCTGTGCCTAGCCAGTTTCTAGCCTGTGTCTTGCCTATCCTTAGCCAGTGTCTAGTCTGTTCCAAGCCAGTGTCTAGTCTGTGCCAAGCCAGTGTCTAGCCTGTGCCTAGCCAGTGTCTAGCCTGTGTCTAGCCTGTGCCTTGCCTGAGACTGGCATGTGCATAGCGTGTGCCTTGCCAGTGTCTAGTTAGTGCCTAGCCAGTGTCTAGTTAGTGCCTAGCCAGTGTCTAGCCTTTGTCTAGCCTGTGCATAGCCAGAGTCTAGCCTGTGCCTAGCCAGTGTGTAGCCTCTGTCTAGCCTGTGTCTAGACTGTGTCTTGACGGTGTCTAGCCGGTGTCTAGCCTGTGCCTTGCCTGTGACTGGCATGTGCATAGCCTGTGCCTAGCCAATGTCTAGCCTGTGTCTAGCCTGTGCCTTGCCTGAGACTGGCATGTGCATAGCGTGTGCCTAGCCAGTGTCAAGCCAGTGCCTAGCCTGTGCCTAGCCAGTGTCTAGCCTTTGTCTAGCCTGTGCATAGCCAGATTCTAGCCTGTGCCTAGCCCGTGTATAGCCTCTGTCTAGCCTGTGTCAAGCCTGTGTCTAGCCCGTGTCTAGCATGTGATTAGCCTGTGTCTAGCCTGTGTTTAGCTTGTGTTTAGCCCGTGCCTTGCCTGAGACAGGCATGTGCATAGCGTGTTCCTAGCCAGAGTCTAGCCTGTGCCTAGCCAGTGTGTAGCCTCTGTCTAGCCTGTGTCTAGACTGTGTCTTGACGGTGTCTAGCCGGTGTCTAGCCTGTGCCTTGCCTGTGACTGGCATGTGCATAGCCTGTGCCTAGCCAATGTCTAGCCTGTGTCTAGCCTGTGCCTTGCCTGAGACAGGCATGTGCATAGCGTGTGCCTAGCCAGTGTCTAGCCAGTGCCTAGCCAGTGTCTAGCCAGTGCCTAGCCAGTGTCTAGCCAGTGCCTAGCCAGTGTCTAGCCAGTGCCTAGCCTGTGCCTAGCCAGTGTCTAGCCTGTGCATAGCCTGTGTCTAGCCTGTGCCTAGCCAGTGTATAGCCTCTGTCTAGCCTGTGTCTAGTCTGTGTCTTGACGGTGTCTAGCCGGTGTCTAGCCTGTGCCTAGCCTGTGCGTGGCCTGTGGCTAGCCTGTGCCTAGCTTATGCCTAGCCTGTGCCTAGCGTGTGCCTAGCCTGTGCCTAGCCTGTGCCTAGCCTGTGCCTAGCCTGTGCCTAGCCTGTGCCTAGCCTGTGCCTAGCCTGTGACTGGCCTGTGCCTAGCCTGTGACTAGCTTGTGCCTAGCCAGTGCCTAGCCTGTGCCTAGCCTGTGCCTAGCCTGTGCCTAGCCTGTGCCTAGCCTGTGCCTAGCCTGTGCCTAGCCTATGCCTAGCCTGTGTCTAGCCTGTGTCTAGCCTGTATCTAGCCTGTGTCTAGCCTGTGTCTAGCCTGTGTCTAGCCTGTGTCTAGCCTGTGTCTAGCCTGTGCCTAGCCAGTGTCTAGCCTGTGCCTAGCCAGTGTCTAGCCTGTGTCTAGCCTGTGCTTAGCCTGTGTCTAGTCTGTGTCTAGCCTGTGTCTAGCCTGTGTCTAGCCTGTGTCTAGCCTGTGTCTAGCCTGTGCCTAGCCAGTGTCTAGCCTGTGCCTAGCCAGTGTCTAGCCTGTGCCCAGCCAGTGTCTAGCCTGTGTCTAGCCTGTGCCTAGCCAGTTTCTAGCCTGTGTCTTGCCTATCCTTAGCCAGTGTCTAGTCTGTTCCAAGCCAGTGTCTAGTCTGTGCCAAGCCAGTGTCTAGCCTGTGCCTAGCCAGTGTCTAGCTTGTGTCTAGCCTGTGCCTTGCCTGAGACTGGCATGTGCATAGCGTGTGCCTTGCCAGTGTCTAGTTAGTGCCTAGCCAGTGTCTAGTTAGTGCCAAGCCAGTGTCTAGCCTTTGTCTAGCCTGTGCATAGCCAGAGTCTAGCCTGTGCCTAGCCAGTGTGTAGCTTCTGTCTAGCCTGTGTCTAGACTGTGTCTTGACGGTGTCTTGCCGGTGTCTAGCCTGTGCCTTGCCTGTGACTGGCATGTGCATAGCCTGTGCCTAGCCAATGTCTAGCCTGTGTCTAGCCTGTGCCTTGCCTGAGACTGGCATGTGCATAGCGTGTGCCTAGCCAGTATCAAGCCAGTGCCTAGCCTGTGCCTAGCCAGTGTCTAGCCTTTGTCTAGCCTGTGCATAGCCAGATTCTAGCCTGTGCCTAGCCCGTGTATAGCCTCTGTCTAGCCTGTGTCAAGCCTGTGTCTAGCCCGTGTCTAGCATGTGTTTAGCCTGTGTCTAGCCTGTGCTTAGCCTGTGTTTAGCCCGTGCCTTGCCTGAGACAGGCATGTGCATAGCGTGTTCCTAGCCAGAGTCTAGCCAGTGCCTAGCCTGTGCCTAGCCAGTGTCTAGCCTTTGTCTAGCCTGTCCATAGCCTGTGTCTAGCCTGTGCCTAGCCAGTGTATAGCCTGTTCCTAGCCAGTGTCTAGCCTGTGCCCAGCCAGTGTCTAGCCTGTGTCTACCCTGTGCCTTGCCAGTTTCTAGCCTGTGTCTAGCCTGTACTTAGCCAGTGTCTAGTCTGTGCCAAGCCAGTGTCTAGCCTGTGCCTAGCCAGTGTCTAGCCTGTGTCTAGCCTGTGCCTTGCCTGTGACTGGCATGTGCATAGCCTGTGCCTACCCAGTGTCTAGCCTGTGTCTAGCCTGTTCCTTGTCTGAGACTGGCATGTGCATAGCCTGTGCCTAGCCAGTGTCTAGCCTGTGTCTAGCCTGTGCCTTGCCTGAGACTGGCATGTGCATAGCCTGTGCCTAGCCAGTGTCTAGCCTGTGTCTAGCCTGTGCCTTGCCTGAGACTGACATGTGCATAGCGTGTGCCTAGCCAGTGTCTAGCCAGTGCCTAGCCTGTGCCTAGCCTGTGCCTAGCCTGTGTCTAGCCAGTGTCTAGCCTGTGTCTAGCCTGTGTCTAGCCTGTGTCTAGCCTGTGTCTAGCCTGCGTCTAGCCTGTGCCTTGCCTGAGACAGGCATGTGCATAGCGTGTGCCTAGCCAGTGTCTGGCCAGTGCCTAGCCAGTGTCTAGCCAGTGCCTAGCCAGTGTCTAGCCAGTGCCTAGCCAGTGTCTAGCCTGTGCCCAGCCAGTGTCTAGCCTGTGTCTAGCCTGTGTCTAGCCTGTGTCTAGCCTGTGCTTAGCCAGTGTCTAGTCTGTGTCTAGCCTGTGTCTAGCCTGTGTCTAGCCTGTGTCTAGCCTGTGTCTAGCCTGTGCCCAGCCAGTGTCTAGCCTGTGTCTAGCCTGTGCCTAGCCAGTTTCTAGCCTGTGTCTTGCCTGTGCTTAGCCAGTGTCTAGTCTGTGCCAAGCCAGTGTCTAGTCTGTGCCAAGCCAGTGTCTAGCCTGTGCCTAGCCAGTGTCTAGCCTGTGTCTAGCCTGTGCCTTGCCTGAGACTGGCATGTGCATAGCGTGTGCCTTGCCAGTGTCTAGTTAATGCCTAGCCAGTGTCTAGTTAGTGCCTAGCCAGTGTCTAGCCTTTGTCTAGCCTGTGCATAGCCAGAGTCTAGCCTGTGCCTAGCCAGTGTGTAGCCTCTGTCTAGCCTGTGTCTAGACCGTGTCTTGACGGTGTCTAGCCGGTGTCTAGCCTGTGCCTTGCCTGTGACTGGCATGTGCATAGCCTGTGCCTAGCCAATGTCTAGCCTGTGTCTAGCCTGTGCCTTGCCTGAGACTGGCATGTGCATAGCCAGATTCTAGCCTGTGCCTAGCCCGTGTATAGCCTCTGTCTAGCCTGTGTCAAGCCTGTGTCTAGCCCGTGTCTAGCATGTGTTTAGCCTGTGTCTAGCCGTGTTTAGCCTGTGTTTAGCCCGTGCCTTGCCTGAGACAGGCATGTGCATAGCGTGTTCCTAGCCAGAGTCTAGCCAGTGCCTAGCCTGTGCCTAGCCAGTGTCTAGCCTTTGTCTAGCCTGTGCATAGCCTGTGTCTAGCCTGTGCCTAGCCAGTGTATAGCCTGTTCCTAGCCAGTGTCTAGCCTGTGCTCAGCCAGTGTCTAGCCTGTGTCTACCCTGTGCCTAGCCAGTTTCTAGCCTGTGTCTAGCCTGTGCTTAGCCAGTGTCTAGTCTGTGCCAAGCCAGTGTCTAGCCTGTGCCTAGCCAGTGTCAAGCCTGTGTCTAGCCTGTGCCTTGCCTGTGACTGGCATGTGCATAGCCTGTGCCTTCCCAGTGTCTAGCCTGTGTCTAGCCTGTGCCTTGCCTGAGACTGGCATGTGCATTGCCTGTGCCTAGCCAGTGTCTAGCCTGCGTCTAGCCAGTGCCTTGCCTGTGACTGGCATGTACATAGCGTGTGCCTAGCCTGTGTCTAGCCTGTGTCAAGCCTGTGTCTAGCCTGTGTCTAGCCTGTGTCTAGCCTGTGTCTAGCCTGTGTCTAGCCTGTGTCTAGCCTGTGTCTAGCCTGTGTCTAGCCTGTGTCTAGCCTGTGTCTAGCCTGTGTCTAGCCTGTGTCTAGCCTATGTCTAACCTGTGCCTAGCCAGTGTCTAGCCTGTGCCCAGCCAGTGCCCAGCCAGTGTCTAGCCTGTGTCTAGCCTGTGTCTAGCCTGTGTCTAGCCTGTGTCTAGCCTGTGTCTAGCCTGTGTCTAGCCTGTGTCTAGCCTGTGTCTAACCTGTGTCTAGCCAGTGTCTATCCTGTGCCCAGCCAGTGTCTAGCCTGTCTCTAGCCTGTGCCTAGCCAGTTTCTAGCCTGTGTCTAGCGTGTGCCTTGCCTGAGACTGGCATGTGCATAGCGTGTGCCTAGCCAGTGTCTAGCATGGGTCTAGCCTGTGCCTTGCCTGAGACTGGCATGTGCATAGCATGCGCCTAGCCAGTGTCTAGCCAGTGCCTAGCCTGTGCCTAGCCTGTGTCTAGCCAGTGCCTAGCCTGTGCCTGGCCAGTGTCCAGCCTTTGTCTAGCCTGTGTTTAGCCTGTGCCTAGCCAGTTTCTAGCTTGTGTCTAGCCTGTGCTTAGCCAGTGTCTAGTCTGTGAAAATCCAGTGTCTAGCCTGTGCCTAGCCAGTGTCTAGCCTGTGTCTAGCCTGTGCCTTGCCAGTGACTGGCATGTGCATAGACTGTGCCTAGCCAGTGTCTAGCCTGTGTCTAGCCTGTGCCTAGCCTGTGCCTAGCCTGTGCTTAGCCAGTGTCTAGTCTGTGCCAATCCAGTGTCTAGCCTGGCCTAGCCAGTGTCTAGCCTGTGTCTAGCCTGTGCCTTGCCTGTGACTGGCATGTGCATAGCCTGTGCCTAGCCAGTGTCTAGCCTTTGTCTAGCCTGTGCATAGCCTGTGTCTAGCCTGTGCCTAGCCTGTGCCTAGCCAGTGTATAGCCTCTGTCTAGCCGGTGTCTAGCCTGTGTCTAGCCTGTGCCTAGCCTGTGTCTAGCCTGTGACTGGCCTGTGCCTAGCCAGTGTCTAGCCTGTGTCTAGCCTGTGCCTTGCCTGTGACTGGCATGTGCATAGCCTGTGCCTAGCCAGTGTCTAGCCTGTGTCTAGCCTGTGCCTTGCCTGAGACAGGCATGTGCATAGCGTGTACCTAGCCAGTGTCTAGCCAGTGCCTAGCCTGTGCCTAGCCTGTGCCTAGCCTGTGCATAGCCTGTGTTTAGCCTGTGCCTAGCCAGTGTAAAGCCTCTGTCTAGCCTGTGTCTAGTCTGTGTCTAGCCGGTGTCTAGCCGGTGTCTAGCCTGTGCCTAGCCTGTGCTTAGCCAGTGTCTAGTCTGTGCCAATCCAGTGTCTAGCCTGTGCCTAGCCAGTGTCTAGCCTGTGTCTATCCTGTGCCTTGCCAGTGACTGACATGTGCATAGCCTGTGCCTAGCCAGTGTCTAGCCTTTGTCTGGCCTGTGCATAGCCAGTGCCTAGCCTGTGCCTGGCCAGTGTCCAGCCTTTGTCTAGCCTGTGTCTAGCCTGTGCCTAGCCAGCGTATAGCCTGTGCCTAGCCAGTGTCTAGCCTGTGCCCAGCCAGTGTCTAGCCTGTGCCTAGCCAGTTTCTAGCTTGTGTCTAGCCTGTGCTTAGCCAGTGTCTAGTCTGTGCCAAGCTAGTGTCTAGCCTGTGCCTAGCCAGTGTCTAGCCTGTGTCTAGCCTGTGCCTTGCCAGTGTCTGGCATGTGCATAGCCTGTGCCTAGCCAGTGTCTAGCCTTTGTCTAGCCTGTGCATAGCCTGTGTCTAGCCTGTGCCTAGCCAGTGTATAGCCTCTGTCTAGCCGGTGTCTAGCCTGTGTCTAGCCTGTGCCTAGCCTGTGCCTAGCCTGTGACTGGCCTGTGCCTAGCCAGTGTCTAGCCTGTGTCTAGCCTGTGTCTAGCCTGTGCCTTGCCTGTGACTGGCATGTGCATAGCCTGTGCCTAGCCTGTGTCTAGCCTGTGTCTAGCCTGTGCCTTGCCTGAGACAGGCATGTGCATAGCGTGTGCCTAGCCAGTGTCTAGCCAGTGCCTAGCCTGTGCCTAGCCAGTGTCTAGCCTTTTTCTAGCCTGTGCATAGCCTGTGTCTAGCCTGTGCCTAGCCAGTGTAAAGCCTCTGTCTAGCCTGTGTCTAGTCTGTGTCTAGCCGGTGTCTAGCCTGTGCCTAGCCTGTGCCTAGTCTGTGACTGGCCTGTGCCTAGCCTGTGACTGACCTGTGCCTAGCCAGTGTCTAGCCAGTGCCTAGCCTGTGCCTAGCCTGTGCCTAGCCTGTGTCTAGCCTGTGTCTAGCCTGTGCCTTGCCTGTGACTGGCATGTGCATAGCCTGTGCCTAGCCAGTGTCTAGCCTGTGTCTAGCCTGTGCCTAGCCTGTGTCTTGCCTGTGTCTAGCCTGTGCCTTGCCTGTGACTGGCATGTGTCTAGCCAGTGCCTAGCCTGTACCTAGCCAGTGTCTAGCCTTTGTCTAGCCTGTGACTAGCCTGTGTCTAGCCTGTGCCTTGCCTGTGACTGGCATGTGCACAGCGTGTGCCTAGCCAGTGTCTAGCCAGTGCCTAGCTTGTGCCTGGCCAGTGTCCAGCCTTTGTCTAGCCTGTGTCTGGCCTGTGCCTAGCCAGCGTATAGCCTGTGCCTAGCCAGTGTCTAGCTTGTGCCCAGCCAGTGTCTTGCCTGTGTCTAGCCTGTGCCTAGCCAGTTTCGAGCTTGTGTCTAGCCTGTGCTTAGCCAGTGTCTAGCCTGTGTCTAGCCTGTGCCTTGCCTGTGACTGGCATGTGCATAGCCTGTGTCTAGCCTGTGTCTAGCATGTGTCTAGCCTGTGTCTAGCCTGTGTCTAGCCTGTGTTTAGCCCGTACCTTGTCTGAGACAGGCATGTGCATAAAGTGTGCCTAGCCAGAGTCTAGCCAGTGCCTAGCCTGTGCCTAGCCAGTGTCTAGCCTGTGTCTAGCCTGTGTCTAGCCTGTGTTTAGCCCGTGCCTTGTCTGAGACAGGCATGTGCATAAAGTGTGCCTAGCCAGAGTCTAGCCAGTGCCTAGCCTGTGCCCAGCCAGTGTCTAGCCTTTGTCTAGCCTGTGCATAGCCTGTGTCTAGCCTGTGTCTAGCCTGTGCCTAGCCAGTGTCTAGCCTGTGCCTAGCCAGTGTATAGCCTGTGCCTAGCCAGTGTCTAGCCTGTGCCCAGCCAGTGTCTAGCCTGTGTCTAGCCTGTGCCTAGCCTGTGCCAAGCCTGTGCCTAGCCTGTGCTTAGCCAGTGTCTAGCCTGTGCCTTGCCTGTGCCTTGCCTGTGCCTAGCCAGTGTCTAGCCTGTGTCTAGCCTGTGCCTTGCCTGTGACTGGCATGTGCATAGCCTGTGCCTCCCACCCAGTGTCTAGCCTATGTCTAGCCTGTGTCTTGCCTGAGACTGGCATGTGCATAGCCTGTGCCTAGCCAGTGTCTAGCCTGTGTCTAGCCTGTGCCTTGTCTGAGACTGGCATGTGCATAGCGTGTGCCTAGCCTGTGTCTAGCCTGTGTCTAGCCTGTGTCTAGCCTGTGTCTAGCCTGTGTCTAGCCTGTGTCTAGCCTGTGTCTAGCCTGGGTCTAGCCTGTGTCTAGCCTGTGTCTAACCTGTGTCTAGCCAGTGTCTAGCCTGTGCCCAGCCAGTGTCTAGCCTGTGTCTAGCCTGTGCCTAGCCAGTTTCTAGCCTGTGTCTAGCCTGTGCCTTGCCTGAGACTGGCATGTGCATAGCGTGTGCCTAGCCAGTGTCCAGCCTGGGTCTAGCCTGTGCCTTGCCTGAGACTGGCATGTGCATAGCATGCGCCTAGCCAGTGTCTAGCCAGTGCCTAGCCTGTGCCTAGCCTGTGTCTAGCCAGTGCCTAGCCTGTGCCTGGCCAGTGTCCAGCCTTTGTCTAGCCTGTGTCTAGCCTGTGCCTAGCCAGCGTATAGCCTGTGCCTAGCCAGTGTCTAGCCTGTGCCCAGCCAGTGTCTAGCCTGTGTGTAGCCTGTGCCTAGCCAGTTTCTAGCTTGTGTCTAGCCTGTGCTTAGCCAGTGTCTAGTCTGTGAAAATCCAGTGTCTAGCCTGTGCCTAGCCAGTGTCTAGCCTGTGTCTAGCCTGTGCCTTGCCAGTGACTGGCATGTGCATAGCCTGTGCCTAGCAAGTGTCTAGCCTGTGTCTAGCCTGTGCCTAGCCTGTGCCTAGCCTGTGCTTAGCCAGTGTCTAGTCTGTGCCAATCCAGTGTCTAGCCTGTGCCTAGCCAGTGTCTAGCCTGTGTCTAGCCTGTGCCTTGCCAGTGACTGGCATGTGCATAGCCTGTGCCTAGCCAGTGTCTAGCCTTCGTCTAGCCTGTGCATAGCCTGTGTCTAGCCTGTGCCTAGCCAGTGTATAGCCTGTGCCTAGCCAGTGTATAGCCTCTGTCTAGCCGGTGTCTAGCCTGTGTCTAGCCTGTGCCTAGCCTGTGCCTAGCCAGTGTCTAGCCTGTGCCCAGCCAGTGTCTAGCCTGTGTCTAGCCTGTGTCTTGCCTGTGACTGGCATGTGCATAGCCTGTGCCTAGCCAGTGTCTAGCCTGTGTCTAGCCTGTGCCTTGCCTTAGACAGGCATGTGCATAGCGTGTGCCTAGCCAGTGTCTAGCCAGTGCCTAGCCTGTGCCTAGCCTGTGCCTAGCCTGTGCCTAGCCAGTGTCTAGCTTTTGTCTAGCCTGTGCCTTGCCTTAGACAGGCATGTGCATAGCGTGTGCCTAGCCAGTGTCAAGCCAGTTTCTAGCTTGTGTCTAGCCTGTGCTTAGCCAGTGTCTAGTCTGTGAAAATCCAGTGTCTAGCCTGTGCCTAGCCAGTGTCTAGCCTGTGTCTAGCCTGTGCCTTGCCAGTGACTGGCATGTGCATAGCCTGTGCCTAGCCTGTGCCTAGCCTGTGACTGGCCTGTCCCTAGCCAGTGTCTAGCCTGTGTCTAGCCTGTGTCTTGCCTGTGACTGGCATGTGCATAGCCTGTGCCTAGCCAGTGTCTAGCCTGTGTCTAGCCTGTGTCTTGCCTTAGACAGGCATGTGCATAGCGTGTGCCTAGCCAGTGTCTAGCCAGTGTCTAGCCTGTGTCTAGCCTGTGCCTAGCCAGTTTCTAGCCTGTGTCTAGCCTGTGCCTTGCCTTAGACAGGCATGTGCATAGCGTGTGCCCAGCCTGTGTCTAGCCTGTGCCTTGCCTTAGACAGGCATGTGCATAGCGTGTGCCTAACCAGTGTCTAGCCAGTGTCTAGCCTGTGTCTAGCCTGTGCCTTGCCTTAGACAGGCATGTGCATAGCGTGTGCCTAGCCAGTGTCTAGCCAGTTTCTAGCTTGTGTCTAGCCTGTGCTTAGCCAGTGTCTAGTCTGTGAAAATCCAGTGTCTAGCCTGTGCCTAGCCAGTGTCTAGACTGTGTCTAGCCTGTGCCTTGCCAGTGACTGGCATGTGCATAGCCTGTGCCTAGCAAGTGTCTAGCCTGTGTCTAGCCTGTGCCTAGCCTGTGCCTAGCCTGTGCTTAGCCAGTGTCTAGTCTGTGCCAATCCAGTGTCTAGCCTGTGCCTAGCCAGTGTCGAGCCTGTGTTTAGCCTGTGCCTAGCCAGTGTAAAGCCTCTGTCTAGCCTGTGTCTAGTCTGTGTCTAGCCGGTGTCTAGCCGGTGTCTAGCCTGTGCCTAGCCTGTGCTTAGCCAGTGTCTAGTCTGTGCCAATCCAGTGTCTAGCCTGTGCCTAGCCAGTGTCTAGCCTGTGTCTAGCCTGTGCCTTGCCAGTGACTGACATGTGCATAGCCTGTGCCTAGCCAGTGTCTAGCCTTTGTCTAGCCTGTGCATAGCCAGTGCCTAGCCTGTGCCTGGCCAGTGTCCAGCCTTTGTCTAGCCTGTGTCTAGCCTGTGCCTAGCCAGCGTATAGCCTGTGCCTAGCCAGTGTCTAGCCTGTGCCCATCCAGTGTCTAGCCTGTGTGTAGCCTGTGCCTAGCCAGTTTCTAGCTTGTGTCTAGCCTGTGCTTAGCCAGTGTCTAGTCTGTGCCAATCTAGTGTCTAGCCTGTGCCTAGCCAGTGTCTAGCCTGTGTCTAGCCTGTGCCTTGCCAGTGTCTGGCATGTCATAGCCTGTGCCTAGCCAGTGTCTAGCCTTTGTCTAGCCTGTGCATAGCCTGTGTCTAGCCTGTGCCTAGCCAGTTTCTAGCTTGTGTCTAGCCTCTGCTTAGCCAGTGTCTAGCCTGTGTCTAGCCTGTGCCTTGCCTGTGACTGGCATGTGCATAGCCAGTGCCTACCCAGTGTCTAGCCTGTGTCTAGCCTGTGAATTGCCTGAGACTGGCATGTGCATAGCCTGTGTCTAGCCTGTGCCTAGCCTGTGCCTAGCCTGTGACTAGCCTGTGTCTAGCCTGTGCCTAGCCTGTGCCTAGCCTGTGCCTAGCCAGTGTTTAGCCTGTGTCTAGCCTGTGCCTTGCCTGAGACTGGCATGTGCATAGCGTGTGCCTAGCCAGTGTCTAGCCTGTGCCTTGCCTGTGACTGGCATGTGCATAGCCTGTGCCTAGCCTGTGTCTAGCCTGTGTCTAGCCTGTGCCTTGCCTGAGACAGGCATGTGCATAGCATGTGCCTAGCCAGTGTCTAGCCAGTGCCTAGCCTGTGCCTAGCCAGTGTCTAGCCTTTGTCTAGCCTGTGCATAGCCTGTGTCTAGCCTGTGCCTAGCCAGTGTATAGCCTCTGTCTAGCCTGTGTCTAGTCTGTGTCTAGCCGGTGTCCAGCCGGTGTCCAGCCTGTGCCTAGCCTGTGCCTAGCCTGTGACTGGCCTGTGCCTAGCCTGTGCCTAGCTTGTGCCTTGCCTGTGCCTAGCCTGTGCCTAGCCTATGCCTAGCCTGTGCCTAGCCTGTGCCTAGCCTGTGCCTAGCCTGTGCCTAGCCTGTGCCTAGCCTGTGGCTAGCCTGTGCCTAGCCTATACCTAGCCTGTGTCTAGCCTGTGTCTGGCCTGTGTCTAGCCTGTGTCTAGCCTGTGTCTAGCCTGTGTCTAGCCTGTGTCTAGCCTGTGCCTAGCCTGTGTCTAGCCTGTGCCTAGCCTGTGCCTAGCCTGTGCCTAGCCTGTGCCTAGCCTGTGTCTAGCCTGTGCCTTGCCTGAGACTGGCATGTGCATAGCCTGTGCCTAGCCAATGTTTAGCCTGTGTCTAGCCTGTGCCTTGCCTGAGACTGGCATGTGCATAGCGTGTGCCTAGCCAGTGTCTAGCCTGTGCCTTGTCTGTGACTGGCATGTGCATAGCCTGTGCCTAGCCAGTGTCTAGCCTGTGTCTAGCCTGTGCCTTGCCTGAGACTGGCATGTGCATAGCGTGTGCCTAGCCAGTGCCTAGCCAGTGTCTAGCCAGTGCCTAGCCTGTGCCTAGCCAGTGTCCAGCCTTTGTCTAGCCTGTGTCTAGCCTGTGCCTTGCCAGCGTATAGACTGTGCATAGCCAGTGTCTAGCCTGTGCCCAGCCAGTGTCTAGCCTGTGTCTAGCCTGTGTCTAGCCTGTGTCTAGCCTGTGTCTAGCCTGTGTCTAGCCTGTGTCTAGCCTGTGTCTAGCCTGTGTCTAGCCTGTGTCTAACCTGTGCCTAGCCAGTGTCTAGCCTGTGCCCAGCCAGTGCCCAGCCAGTGTCTAGCCTGTGTCTAGCCTGTGCCTAGCCAGTTTCTAGCCTGTGTCTAGCCTTTGTCTTGCCTGAGACTGGCATGTGCATAGCGTGTGCCTAGCCAGTGTCTAGCCTGGGTCTAGCCTGTGCCTTGCCTGAGACTGGCATGTTCATAGCGTGTGCCTAGCCAGTGTCTAGCCAGTGCCTAGCCTGTGCCTAGCCTGTGCCTAGCCTGTGCCTAGCCTGTGCCTAGCCTGTGTCTAGCCTGTGTCTAGCCTGTGCCTTGCCTGAGACTGGCATGTGCATAGCGTGTGTCTAGCCAGTGCCTAGCCTGTGCCTAGTCAGTGTCCAGCCTTTGTCTAGCCTGTGTCTAGCCTGTGCCTTGCCAGCGTATAGACTGAGCATAGCCAGTGTCTAGCCTGTGCCCAGCCAGTGTCTAGCCTGTGTCTAGCCTGTGCCTAGCCTGTGCCTAGCCAGTGTCTAGCCAGTGCCTAGCTTGTGCCTAGCCAGTGTCTAGCTTTTGTCTAGCCTGTGCATAGCCAGATTCAAGCCTGTGCCTAGCCCGTGTATAGCCTCTGTCTAGCCTGTGTCAAGCCTGTGTCTAGCCTGTGTCAAGCCTGTGTCTAGCCTGTGTCTAGCATGTGCCTAGCCAGTTTCTAGCTTGTGTCTAGCCTGTGCTTAGCCAGTGTCTAGTCTGTGAAAATCCAGTGTCTAGCCTGTGCCTAGCCAGTGTCTAGCCTGTGTCTAGCCTGTGCCTTGCCAGTGACTGGCATGTGCATAGCCTGTGCCTAGCCAGTGTCTAGCCTGTGTCTAGCCTGTGCCTAGCCTATGCCTAGCCTGTGCTTAGCCAGTGTCTAGTCTGTGCCAATCCAGTGTCTAGCCTGTGCCTAGCCAGTGTCTAGCCTGTGTCTAGCCTGTGCCTTGCCTGTGACTGGCATGTGCATAGCCTGTGCCTAGCCAGTGTCTAGCCTGTGTCTAGCCTGTGTCTAGCCTGTGCCTAGCCTGTGTCTAGCCTGTGTCTAGCCTGTGTCTAGCCTGTGCCTTGCCTGTGAATGGCATGTGTCTAGCCAGTGCCTAGCCTGTACCTAGCCAGTGTCTAGCCTTTGTCTAGCCTGTGACTAGCCTGTGTCTAGCCTGTGCCTTGCCTGTGACTGGCATGTGCACAGCGTGTGCCTAGCCAGTGTCTAGCCAGTGCCTAGCTTGTGCCTGGCCAGTGTCCAGCCTTTGTCTAGCCTGTGTCTGGCCTGTGCCTAGCCAGCGTATAGCCTGTGCCTAGCCGGTGTCTAGCCTGTGCCCAGCCAGTGTCTTGCCTGTGTCTAGCCTGTGCCTAGCCAGTTTCTAGCTTGTGTCTAGCCTGTGCTTAGCCAGTGTACAGCCTGTGTCTAGCCTGTGCCTTGCCTGTGACTGGCATGTGCATAGCCTGTGCCTACCCAGTGTCTAGCCTGTGTCTAGCCTGTGCCTTGGCTGAGACTGGCATGTGCATAGCGTGTGCCTAGCCAGTGCCTAGCCTGTGCCTAGTCTGTGTCTAGCCTGTGCCTAGCCTGTGCCTAGCCTGTGCCTAGCCTGTGCCTAGCCTGTGCCTAGCCTGTGCCTAGCCTGTGCCTAGCCTGTGCCTAGCCTGTGCCTAGCCTGTGTCTAGCCTGTGCCTTGCCTGAGACTGGCATGTGCATAGCCTGTGCCTAGCCAGTGTTTAGCCTGTGTCTATCCTGTGCCTTGCCTAAGACTGGCATGTGCATAGCGTGTGCCTAGCCAGTGTCTAGCCTGTGCCTTGCCTGTGACTGGCATGTGCATAGCCTGTGCCTAGCCTGTGTCTAGCCTGTGTCTAGCCTGTGCCTTGCCTGAGACAGGCATGTGCATAGCGTGTGCCTAGCCAGTGTCTAGCCAGTGCCTAGCCTGTGCCTAGCCAGTGTCTAGCCTTTGTCTAGCCTGTGCATAGCCTGTGTCTAGCCTGTGCCTAGCCAGTGTATAGCCTCTGTCTAGCCTGTGTCTAGTCTGTGTCTAGCCGGTGTCCAGCCGGTGTCTAGCCTGTGCCTAGCCTGTGCCTAGCCAGTGACTGTCCTGTGCCTAGCCTGTGCCTTGCTTGTGCCTTGCCTGTGCCTAGCCTGTGCCTAGCCTGTGCCTAGCCTGTGGCTAGCCTGTGCCTAGCCTATACCTAGCCTGTGTCTAGCCTGTGTCTAGCCTGTGTCTAGCCTGTGTCTAGCCTGTGTCTAGCCTGTGTCTAGCCTGTGTCTAGCCTGTGTCTAGCCTGTGTCTAGGCCTGTGTCTAGCCTGGGCCTAGCCTGTGCCTAGCCTGTGCCTAGCCTGTGCCTAGCCTGTGCCTAGCCTGTGCCTAGCCTGTGCCTAGCCTGTGCCTAGCCTGTGCCTAGCCTGTGCCTAGCCTGTGCCTAGCCTGTGCCTAGCCTGTGTCTAGCCTGTGCCTTGCCTGAGACTGGCATGTGCATAGCCTGTGCCTAGCCAGTGTCTAGCCTGTGTCTAGCCTGTGCCTTGCCTGAGACTGGCATGTGCATAGCGTGTGCCTAGCCTGTGCCTAGCCTGTGTCTAGCCTGTGTCAAGCCTGTGTCTAGCCTGTGTCTAGCCTGTGTCTAGCCTGTGTCTAGCCTGTGTCTAGCCTGTGTCTAGCCTGTGTCTAGCCTGTGTCTAACCTGTGTCTAACCTGTGCCTAGCCAGTGTCTAGCCTGTGCCCAGCCAGTGCCCAGCCAGTGTCTAGCCTGTGTCTAGCCTGTGCCTAGCCAGTTTCTAGCCTGTGTCTAGCCTTTGCCTTGCCTGAGACTGGGATGTGCATAGCGAGTGCCTAGCCAGTGTCTAGCCTGGGTCTAGCCTGTGCCTTGCCTGAGACTGGCATGTTCATAGCGTGTGCCTAGCCAGTAACTAGCCAGTGCCTAGCCTGTGCCTAGCCTGTGTCTAGCCTGTGTATAGCTTGTGTCTAGCCTGTGCCTTGCCTGAGACTGGCATGTGCATAGCGTGTGCCTAGCTAGTGCCTAGCCAGTGTCTAGCCAGTGCCTAGCCTGTGCCTAGCCAGTGTCCAGCCTTTGTCAAGCCTGTGTCTAGCCTGTGCCTTGCCAGCGTATAGACTGTGCATAGCCAGTGTCTAGCCTGTGCCCAGCCAGTGTCTAGCCTGTGTCTAGCCTGTGTCTAGCCTGTGACTAGCCAGTGTCTAGCCAGTGCCTAGCTTGTGCCTAGCCAGTGTCTAGCCTTTGTCTAGCCTGTGCATAGCCAGATTCTAGCCTGTGCCTAGCCCGTGTATAGCCTCTGTCTAGCCTGTGTCAAGCCTGTGTCTAGCCTGTGTCAAGCCTGTGTCTAGCCTGTGTCTAGCATGTGTCTAGCCTGTGTCTAGCCTGTGTCTAGCCTGTGTCTAGCCTGTGTCTAGCCTGTGTCTAACCTGTGTCTAACCTGTGCCTAGCCAGTGTCTAGCCTGTGCCCAGCCAGTGCCCAGCCAGTGTCTAGCCTGTGTCTAGCCTGTGCCTAGCCAGTTTCTAGCCTGTGTCTAGCCTTTGCCTTGCCTGAGACTGGCATGTGCATAGCGAGTGCCTAGCCAGTGTCTAGCCTGGGTCTAGCCTGTGCCTTGCCTGAGACTGGCATGTTCATAGCGTGTGCCTAGCCAGTAACTAGCCAGTGCCTAGCCTGTGCCTAGCCTGTGTCTAGCCTGTGTATAGCTTGTGTCTAGCCTGTGCCTTGCCTGAGACTGGCATGTGCATAGCGTGTGCCTAGCTAGTGCCTAGCCAGTGTCTAGCCAGTGCCTAGCCTGTGCCTAGCCAGTGTCCAGCCTTTGTCAAGCCTGTGTCTAGCCTGTGCCTTGCCAGCGTATAGACTGTGCATAGCCAGTGTCTAGCCTGTGCCCAGCCAGTGTCTAGCCTGTGTCTAGCCTGTGACTAGATAGTGTCTAGCCAGTGCCTAGCTTGTGCCTAGCCAGTGTCTAGCCTTTGTCTAGCCTGTGCATAGCCAGATTCTAGCCTGTGCCTAGCCTGTGCCTAGCCTGTGCCTAGCCTGTGCCTAGCCTGTGTCTAGCCTGTGCCTTGCCTGAGACTGGCATGTGCATAGCCTGTGCCTAGCCAGTGTTTAGCCTGTGTCTATCCTGTGCCTTGCCTAAGACTGGCATGTGCATAGCGTGTGCCTAGCCAGTGTCTAGCCTGTGCCTTGCCTGTGACTGGCATGTGCATAGCCTGTGCCTAGCCTGTGTCTAGCTTGTGTCTAGCCTGTGCCTTGCCTGAGACTGGCATGTGCATAGCGTGTGCCTAGCTAGTGCCTAGCCAGTGTCTAGCCAGTGCCTAGCCTGTGCCTAGCCAGTGTCCAGCCTTTGTCAAGCCTGTGTCTAGCCTGTGCCTTGCCAGCGTATAGACTGTGCATAGCCAGTGTCTAGCCTGTGCCCAGCCAGTGTCTAGCCTGTGTCTAGCCTGTGTCTAGCCTGTGACTAGCCAGTGTCTAGCCAGTGCCTAGCTTGTGCCTAGCCAGTGTCTAGCCTTTGTCTAGCCTGTGCATAGCCAGATTCTAGCCTGTGCCTAGCCTGTGCCTAGCCTATGCCTAGCCTGTGCCTAGCCTGTGTCTAGCCTGTGCCTTGCCTGAGACTGGCATGTGCATAGCCTGTGCCTAGCCAGTGTTTAGCCTGTGTCTATCCTGTGCCTTGCCTAAGACTGGCATGTGCATAGCGTGTGCCTAGCCAGTGTCTAGCCTGTGCCTTGCCTGTGACTGGCATGTGCATAGCCTGTGCCTAGCCTGTGTCTAGCCTGTGTCTAGCCTGTGCCTTGCCTGAGACAGGCATGTGCATAGCGTGTGCCTAGCCAGTGTCTAGCCAGTGCCTAGCCTGTGCCTAGCCAGTGTCTAGCCTTTGTCTAGCCTGTGCATAGCCTGTGTCTAGCCTGTGCCTAGCCAGTGTATAGCCTCTGTCTAGCCTGTGTCTAGTCTGTGTCTAGCCGGTGTCCAGCCGGTGTCTAGCCTGTGCCTAGCCTGTGCCTAGCCAGTGACTGGCCTGTGCCTAGCCTGTGCCTAGCTTGTGCCTTGCCTGTGCCTAGCCTGTGCCTAGCCTGTGCCTAGCCTGTGGCTAGCCTGTGCCTAGCCTATACCTAGCCTGTGTCTAGCCTGTGTCTAGCCTGTGTCTAGCCTGTGTCTAGCCTGTGTCTAGCCTGGGCCTAGCCTGTGCCTAGCCTGTGCCTAGCCTGTGCCTAGCCTGTGCCTAGCCTGTGCCTAGCCTGTGCCTAGCCTGTGCCTAGCCTGTGTCTAGCCTGTGCCTTGCCTGAGACTGGCATGTGCATAGCCTGTGCCTAGCCAGTGTCTAGCCTGTGTCTAGCCTGTGCCTTGCCTGAGACTGGCATGTGCATAGCGTGTGCCTAGCCTGTGCCTAGCCTGTGTCTAGCCTGTGCCCAGCCAGTGTCTAGCCTGTGTCTAGCCTGTGCCTAGCCTGTGCCTAGCCAGTGTCTAGCCAGTGCCTAGCTTGTGCCTAGCCAGTGTCTAGCTTTTGTCTAGCCTGTGCATAGCCAGATTCAAGCCTGTGCCTAGCCCGTGTATAGCCTCTGTCTAGCCTGTGTCAAGCCTGTGTCTAGCCTGTGTCAAGCCTGTGTCTAGCCTGTGTCTAGCATGTGCCTAGCCAGTTTCTAGCTTGTGTCTAGCCTGTGCTTAGCCAGTGTCTAGTCTGTGAAAATCCAGTGTCTAGCCTGTGCCTAGCCAGTGTCTAGCCTGTGTCTAGCCTGTGCCTTGCCAGTGACTGGCATGTGCATAGCCTGTGCCTAGCCAGTGTCTAGCCTGTGTCTAGCCTGTGCCTAGCCTATGCCTAGCCTGTGCTTAGCCAGTGTCTAGTCTGTGCCAATCCAGTGTCTAGCCTGCGCCTAGCCAGTGTCTAGCCTGTGTCTAGCCTGTGCCTTGCCTGTGACTGGCATGTGCATAGCCTGTGCCTAGCCAGTGTCTAGCCTGTGTCTAGCCTGTGTCTAGCCTGTGCCTAGCCTGTGTCTAGCCTGTGTCTAGCCTGTGTCTAGCCTGTGCCTTGCCTGTGAATGGCATGTGTCTAGCCAGTGCCTAGCCTGTACCTAGCCAGTGTCTAGCCTTTGTCTAGCCTGTGACTAGCCTGTGTCTAGCCTGTGCCTTGCCTGTGACTGGCATGTGCACAGCGTGTGCCTAGCCAGTGTCTAGCCAGTGCCTAGCTTGTGCCTGGCCAGTGTCCAGCCTTTGTCTAGCCTGTGTCTGGCCTGTGCCTAGCCAGCGTATAGCCTGTGCCTAGCCGGTGTCTAGCCTGTGCCCAGCCAGTGTCTTGCCTGTGTCTAGCCTGTGCCTAGCCAGTTTCTAGCTTGTGTCTAGCCTGTGCTTAGCCAGTGTACAGCCTGTGTCTAGCCTGTGCCTTGCCTGTGACTGGCATGTGCATAGCCTGTGCCTACCCAGTGTCTAGCCTGTGTCTAGCCTGTGCCTTGGCTGAGACTGGCATGTGCATAGCGTGTGCCTAGCCAGTGCCTAGCCTGTGCCTAGTCTGTGTCTAGCCTGTGCCTAGCCTGTGCCTAGCCTGTGCCTAGCCTGTGCCTAGCCTGTGCCTAGCCTGTGCCTAGCCTGTGCCTAGCCTGTGCCTAGCCTGTGCCTAGCCTGTGCCTAGCCTGTGCCTAGCCTGTGCCTAGCCTGTGCCTAGCCTGTGCCTAGCCTGTGCCTAGCCTGTGTCTAGCCTGTGCCTTGCCTGAGACTGGCATGTGCATAGCCTGTGCCTAGCCAGTGTTTAGCCTGTGTCTATCCTGTGCCTTGCCTAAGACTGGCATGTGCATAGCGTGTGCCTAGCCAGTGTCTAGCCTGTGCCTTGCCTGTGACTGGCATGTGCATAGCCTGTGCCTAGCCTGTGTCTAGCCTGTGTCTAGCCTGTGCCTTGCCTGAGACAGGCATGTGCATAGCGTGTGCCTAGCCAGTGTCTAGCCAGTGCCTAGCCTGTGCCTAGCCAGTGTCTAGCCTTTGTCTAGCCTGTGCATAGCCTGTGTCTAGCCTGTGCCTAGCCAGTGTATAGCCTCTGTCTAGCCTGTGCCTAGTCTGTGTCTAGCCGGTGTCCAGCCGGTGTCTAGCCTGTGCCTAGCCTGTGCCTAGCCAGTGACTGGCCTGTGCCTAGCCTGTGCCTTGCTTGTGCCTTGCCTGTGCCTAGCCTGTGCCTAGCCTGTGCCTAGCCTGTGGCTAGCCTGTGGCTAGCCTGTGCCTAGCCTATACCTAGCCTGTGTCTAGCCTGTGTCTAGCCTGTGTCTAGCCTGTGTCTAGCCTGTGTCTAGCCTGTGTCTAGCCTGTGTCTAGCCTGGGCCTAGCCTGTGCCTAGCCTGTGCCTAGCCTGTGCCTAGCCTGTGCCTAGCCTGTGCCTAGCCTGTGCCTAGCCTGTGCCTAGCCTGTGCCTAGCCTGTGCCTAGCCTGTGTCTAGCCTGTGCCTTGCCTGAGACTGGCATGTGCATAGCCTGTGCCTAGCCAGTGTCTAGCCTGTGTCTAGCCTGTGCCTTGCCTGAGACTGGCATGTGCATAGCGTGTGCCTAGCCTGTGCCTAGCCTGTGTCTAGCCTGTGTCAAGCCTGTGTCTAGCCTGTGTCTAGCCTGTGTCTAGCCTGTGTCTAGCCTGTGTCTAGCCTGTGTCTAGCCTGTGTCTAGCCTGTGTCTAACCTGTGTCTAACCTGTGCCTAGCCAGTGTCTAGCCTGTGCCCAGCCAGTGCCCAGCCAGCGTCTAGCCTGTGTCTAGCCTGTGCCTAGCCAGTTTCTAGCCTGTGTCTAGCCTTTGCCTTGCCTGAGACTGGCATGTGCATAGCGAGTGCCTAGCCAGTGTCTAGCCTGGGTCTAGCCTGTGCCTTGCCTGAGACTGGCATGTTCATAGCGTGTGCCTAGCCAGTAACTAGCCAGTGCCTAGCCTGTGCCTAGCCTGTGTCTAGCCTGTGTATAGCTTGTGTCTAGCCTGTGCCTTGCCTGAGACTGGCATGTGCATAGCGTGTGCCTAGCCTGTGCCTAGCCTGTGTCTAGCCTGTGTCAAGCCTGTGTCTAGCCTGTGTCTAGCCTGTGTCTAGCCTGTGTCTAGCCTGTGTCTAGCCTGTGTCTAGCCTGTGTCTAGCCTGTGTCTAACCTGTGTCTAACCTGTGCCTAGCCAGTGTCTAGCCTGTGCCCAGCCAGTGCCCAGCCAGTGTCTAGCCTGTGTCTAGCCTGTGCCTAGCCAGTTTCTAGCCTGTGTCTAGCCTTTGCCTTGCCTGAGACTGGCATGTGCATAGCGAGTGCCTAGCCAGTGTCTAGCCTGGGTCTAGCCTGTGCCTTGCCTGAGACTGGCATGTTCATAGCGTGTGCCTAGCCAGTAACTAGCCAGTGCCTAGCCTGTGCCTAGCCTGTGTCTAGCCTGTGTATAGCTTGTGTCTAGCCTGTGCCTTGCCTGAGACTGGCATGTGCATAGCGTGTGCCTAGCTAGTGCCTAGCCAGTGTCTAGCCAGTGCCTAGCCTGTGCCTAGCCAGTGTCCAGCCTTTGTCAAGCCTGTGTCTAGCCTGTGTCTAACCTGTGTCTAACCTGTGCCTAGCCAGTGTCTAGCCTGTGCCCAGCCAGTGCCCAGCCAGTGTCTAGCCTGTGTCTAGCCTGTGCCTAGCCAGTTTCTAGCCTGTGTCTAGCCTTTGCCTTGCCTGAGACTGGCATGTGCATAGCGAGTGCCTAGCCAGTGTCTAGCCTGGGTCTAGCCTGTGCCTTGCCTGAGACTGGCATGTTCATAGCGTGTGCCTAGCCAGTAACTAGCCAGTGCCTAGCCTGTGCCTAGCCTGTGTCTAGCCTGTGTATAGCTTGTGTCTAGCCTGTGCCTTGCCTGAGACTGGCATGTGCATAGCGTGTGCCTAGCTAGTGCCTAGCCAGTGTCTAGCCAGTGCCTAGCCTGTGCCTAGCCAGTGTCCAGCCTTTGTCAAGCCTGTGTCTAGCCTGTGCCCTGCCAGCGTATAGACTGTGCATAGCCAGTGTCTAGCCTGTGCCCAGCCAGTGTCTAGCCTGTGTCCAGCCTGTGTCTAGCCTGTGACTAGCCAGTGTCTAGCCAGTGCCTAGCTTGTGCCTAGCCAGTGTCTAGCCTTTGTCTAGCCTGTGCATAGCCAGATTCTAGCCTGTGCCTAGCCTGTGCCTAGCCTGTGCCTAGCCTGTGCCTAGCCTGTGTCTAGCCTGTGCCTTGCCTGAGACTGGCATGTGCATAGCCTGTGCCTAGCCAGTGTTTAGCCTGTGTCTATCCTGTGCCTTGCCTAAGACTGGCATGTGCATAGCGTGTGCCTAGCCAGTGTCTAGCCTGTGCCTTGCCTGTGACTGGCATGTGCATAGCCTGTGCCTAGCCTGTGTCTAGCTTGTGTCTAGCCTGTGCCTTGCCTGAGACTGGCATGTGCATAGCGTGTGCCTAGCTAGTGCCTAGCCAGTGTCTAGCCAGTGCCTAGCCTGTGCCTAGCCAGTGTCCAGCCTTTGTCAAGCCTGTGTCTAGCCTGTGCCTTGCCAGCGTATAGACTGTGCATAGCCAGTGTCTAGCCTGTGCCCAGCCAGTGTCTAGCCTGTGTCTAGCCTGTGTCTAGCCTGTGACTAGCCAGTGTCTAGCCAGTGCCTAGCTTGTGCCTAGCCAGTGTCTAGCCTTTGTCTAGCCTGTGCATAGCCAGATTCTAGCCTGTGCCTAGCCTGTGCCTAGCCTATGCCTAGCCTGTGCCTAGCCTGTGTCTAGCCTGTGCCTTGCCTGAGACTGGCATGTGCATAGCCTGTGCCTAGCCAGTGTTTAGCCTGTGTCTATCCTGTGCCTTGCCTAAGACTGGCATGTGCATAGCGTGTGCCTAGCCAGTGTCTAGCCTGTGCCTTGCCTGTGACTGGCATGTGCATAGCCTGTGCCTAGCCTGTGTCTAGCCTGTGTCTAGCCTGTGCCTTGCCTGAGACAGGCATGTGCATAGCGTGTGCCTAGCCAGTGTCTAGCCAGTGCCTAGCCTGTGCCTAGCCAGTGTCTAGCCTTTGTCTAGCCTGTGCATAGCCTGTGTCTAGCCTGTGCCTAGCCAGTGTATAGCCTCTGTCTAGCCTGTGTCTAGTCTGTGTCTAGCCGGTGTCCAGCCGGTGTCTAGCCTGTGCCTAGCCTGTGCCTAGCCAGTGACTGGCCTGTGCCTAGCCTGTGCCTAGCTTGTGCCTTGCCTGTGCCTAGCCTGTGCCTAGCCTGTGCCTAGCCTGTGCCTAGCCTGTGCCTAGCCTATACCTAGCCTGTGTCTAGCCTGTGTCTAGCCTGTGTCTAGCCTGTGTCTAGCCTGTGTCTAGCCTGTGTCTAGCCTGTGTCTCAGCCTGTGTCTAGCCTGGGCCTAGCCTGTGCCTAGCCTGTGCCTAGCCTGTGCCTAGCCTGTGCCTAGCCTGTGCCTAGCCTGTGCCTAGCCTGTGCCTAGCCTGTGCCTAGCCTGTGCCTAGCCTGTGCCTAGCCTGTGCCTAGCCTGTGCCTAGCCTGTGCCTAGCCTGTGCCTAGCCAGTGTCTAGCCTGTGTCTAGCCTGTGCCTTGCCTGAGACTGGCATGTGCATAGCGTGTGCCTAGCCTGTGCCTAGCCTGTGTCTAGCCTGTGTCAAGCCTGTGTCTAGCCTGTGTCTAGCCTGTGTCTAGCCTGTGTCTAGCCTGTGTCTAGCCTGTGTCTAGCCTGTGTCTAGCCTGTGTCTAGCCTGTGTCTAACCTGTGTCTAACCTGTGCCTAGCCAGTGTCTAGCCTGTGCCCAGCCAGTGCCCAGCCAGTGTCTAGCCTGTGTCTAGCCTGTGCCTAGCCAGTTTCTAGCCTGTGTCTAGCCTTTGCCTTGCCTGAGACTGGCATGTGCATAGCGAGTGCCTAGCCAGTGTCTAGCCTGGGTCTAGCCTGTGCCTTGCCTGAGACTGGCATGTTCATAGCCTGTGCATAGCCAGATTCTAGCCTGTGCCTAGCCCGTGTATAGCCTCTGTCTAGCCTGTGTCAAGCCTGTGTCTAGCCTGTGTCAAGCCTGTGTCTAGCCTGTGTCTAGCATGTGTCTAGCCTGTGTCTAGCCTGTGTCTAGCCTGTGTTTAGCCCGTGCCTTGTCTGAGACAGGCATGTGCATAGAGTGTGCCTAGCCAGAGTCTAGCCAGTGCCTAGCCTGTGCCTAGCCTGTGTCTAGCCTTTGTCTAGCCTGTGCATAGCCTGTGTCTAGCCTGTGCTTAGCTTGTGTCTAGCCTGTGCCTTGCCTGTGCCTAGCCAGTGTATAGCCTGTGCCTAGCCAGTGTCTAGCCTGTGCCCAGCCAGTGTCTAGCCTGTGTCTAGCCTGTGCCTAGCCTGTGCCTAGCCTGTGCTTAGCTTGTGTCTAGCCTGTGCCTTGCCTGTGCCTAGCCAGTGTCTAGCCTGTGTCTAGCCTGTGCCTTGCCTGTGACTGGCATGTGCATAGCCTGTGCCTACCCAGTGTCTAGCCTATGTCTAGCCTGTGCCTTGCCTGAGACTGGCATGTGCATAGCCTGTGCCTAGCCAGTGTCTAGCCTGTGTCTAGCCTGTGCCTTGCCTGAGACTGGCATGTGCATAGCGTGTGCCTAGCCTGTGTCTTGCCTGTGTCTAGCCTGTGTCTAGCCTGTGTCTAGCCTGTGTCTAGCCTGTGTCTAGCCTGTGTCTAGCCTGTGTCTAGCCTGTGTCTAGCCTGTGTCTAGCCTGTGTCTAACCTGTGTCTAGCCAGTGTCTAGCCTGTGCCCAGCCAGTGTCTAGCCTGTGTCTAGCCTGTGCCTAGCCAGTTTCTAGCCTGTGTCTAGCCTGTGCCTTGCCTGAGACTGGCATGTGCATAGCGTGTGCCTAGCCAGTGTCTAGCCTGGGTCTAGCCTGTGCCTTGCCTGAGACTGGCATGTGCATAGCATGCGCCTAGCCAGTGTCTAGCCAGTGCCTAGCCTGTGCCTAGCCTGTGTCTAGCCAGTGCCTAGCCTGTGCCTGGCCAGTGTCTAGCCTTTGTCTAGCCTGTGTCTAGCCTGTGCCTAGCCAGCGTATAGCCTGTGCCTAGCCAGTGTCTAGCCTGTGCCCAGCCAGTGTCTAGCCTGTGTGTAGCCTGTGCCTAGCCAGTTTCTAGCTTGTGTCTAGCCTGTGCTTAGCCAGTGTCTAGTCTGTGAAAATCCAGTGTCTAGCCTGTGCCTAGCCAGTGTCTAGCCTGTGTCTAGCCTGTGCCTTGCCAGTGACTGGCATGTGCATAGCCTGTGCCTAGCCAGTGTCTAGCCTGTGTCTAGCCTGTGCCTAGCCTGTGCCAAGCCTGTGCTTAGCCAGTGTCTAGTCTGTGCCAATCCAGTGTCTAGCCTGTGCCTAGCCAGTGTCTAGCCTGTGTCTAGCCTGTGCCTTGCCAGTGACTGGCATGTGCATAGCCTGTGCCTAGCCAGTGTCTAGCCTGTGTCTAGCCTGTGCCTAGCCTGTGTCTAGCCTGTGCTTAGCCAGTGTCTAGTCTGTGCCAATCCAGTGTCTAGCCTGTGCCTAGCCAGTTTCTAGCCTGTGTCTAGCCTGTGCCTTGCCAGTGACTGGCATGTGCATAGCCTGTGCCTAGCCAGTGTCTAGCCTTTGTCTAGCCTGTGCATAGCCTGTGTCTAGCCTGTGCCTAGCCAGTGTATAGCCTCTGTCTAGCCGGTGTCTAGCCTGTGTCTAGCCTGTGCCTAGCCTGTGCCTAGCCTGTGACTGGCCTGTGCCTAGCCAGTGTCTAGCCTGTGTCTAGCCTGTGACTTGCCTGTGACTGGCATGTGCATAGCCAGTGCCTAGCCTGTGCCTAGCCAGTGTCTAGCCTTTGTCTAGCCTGTGTCTAGCCTGTGCCTAGCCAGCGTATAGCCTGTGCCTAGCCAGTGTCTAGCCTGTGCCCAGCCAGTGTCTAGCCTGTGTGTAGCCTGTGCCTAGCCAGTTTCTAGCTTGTGTCTAGCCTGTGCTTAGCCAGTGTTTAGTCTGTGCCAATCTAGTGTCTAGCCTGTGCCTAGCTAGTGTCTAGCCTGTGTCTAGCCTGTGCTTTGCCAGTGTCTGGCATGTGCATAGCCTGTGCCTAGCCAGTGTCTAGCCTTTGTCTAGCCTGTGCATAGCCTGTGTCTAGCCTGTGCCTAGCCAGTGTAAAGCCTCTGTCTAGCCGGTGTCTAGCCTATGTCTAGCCTGTGCCTAGCCTGTGCCTAGCCTGTGACTGGCCTGTGCCTAGCCAGTGTCTAGCCTGTGTCTAGCCTGTGACTTGCCTGTGACTGGCATGTGCATAGCCTGTGACTAGCCTGTGCCTAGCCAGTGTCTAGCCTGTGCATAGCCAGTGCCTAGCCTGTGCCTGGCCAGTGTCCAGCCTTTGTCTAGCCTGTGTCTAGCCTGTGCCTAGCCAGTGTCTAGCCTGTGCCCAGCCAGTGTCTAGCCTGTGTGTAGCCTGTGCCTAGCCAGTTTCTAGCTTGTGTCTAGCCTGTGCTTAGCCAGTGTTTAGTCTGTGCCAATCTAGTGTCTAGCCTGTGCCTAGCTAGTGTCTAGCCTGTGTCTAGCCTGTCCTTTGCCAGTGTCTGGCATGTGCATAGCCTGTGCCTAGCCAGTGTAAAGCCTCTGTCTAGCCTGTGTCTAGTCTGTGTCTAGCCGGTGTCTAGCCGGTGTCTAGCCTGTGCCTAGCCTGTGCTTAGCCAATGTCTAGTCTGTGCCAATCCAGTGTCTAGCCTGTGCCTAGCCAGTGTCTAGCCTGTGTCTAGCCTGTGCCTTGCCAGTGACTGACATGTGCATAGCCTGTGCCTAGCCAGTGTCTAGCCTTTGTCTAGCCTGTGCATAGCCAGTGCCTAGCCTGTGCCTGGCCAGTGTCCAGCCTTTGTCTAGCCTGTGTCTAGCCTGTGCCTAGCCAGCGTATAGCCTGTGCCTAGCCAGTGTCTAGCCTGTGCCCAGCCAGTGTCTAGCCTGTGTGTAGCCTGTGCCTAGCCAGTTTCTAGCTTGTGTCTAGCCTGTGCTTAGCCAGTGTTTAGTCTGTGCCAATCTAGTGTCTAGCCTGTGCCTAGCTAGTGTCTAGTCTGTGCCAATCCAGTGTCTAGCCTGTGCCTAGCCAGTGTCTAGCCTGTGTCTAGCCTGTGCTTTGCCAGTGTCTGGCATGTGTCTAGCCTGTGTCTAGCCTATGTCTAACCTGTGCCTAGCCAGTGTCTAGCCTGTGCCCAGCCAGTGCCCAGCCAGTGTCTAGCCTGTGTCTAGCCTGTGTCTAGCCTGTGTCTAGCCTGTGTCTAGCCTGTGTCTAGCCTGTGTCTAGCCTGTGTCTAGCCTGTGTGTAGCCTGTGTCTAACCTGTGTCTAGCCAGTGTCTAGCCTGTGCCCAGCCAGTATCTAGCCTGTCTCTAGCCTGTGCCTAGCCAGTTTCTAGCCTGTGTCTAGCCTGTGCCTTGCCTGAGACTAGCATGTGCATAGCGTGTGCCTAGCCAGTGTCTAGCATGGGTCTAGCCTGTGCCTTGCCTGAGACTGGCATGTGCATAGCATGCGCCTAGCCAGTGTCTAGCCAGTGCCTAGCCTGTGCCTAGCCTGTGTCTAGCCAGTGCCTAGCCTGTGCCTGGCCAGTGTCCAGCCTTTGTCTAGCCTGTGTGTAGCCTGTGCCTAGCCAGTTTCTAGCTTGTGTCTAGCCTGTGCTTAGCCAGTGTCTAGTCTGTGAAAATCCAGTGTCTAGCCTGTGCCTAGCCAGTGTCTAGCCTGTGTCTAGCCTGTGCCTTACCAGCGTATAGACTGTGCATAGCCAGTGTCTAGCCTGTGCCCAGCCAAGGTCTAGCCTGTGTCTAGCCTGTGCCTAGCCTGTGCCTAGCCAGTGTCTAGTCTGTGCCAATCCAGTGTCTAGCCTGGCCTGGCCAGTGTCTAGCCTGTGTCTAGCCTGTGCCTTGCCAGTGACTGGCATGTGCATAGCCTGTGCCTAGCCAGTGTCTAGCCTTTGTCTAGCCTGTGCATAGCCTGTGTCTAGCCTGTGCCTAGCCTGTGCCTAGCCAGTGTATAGCCTCTGTCTAGCCGGTGTCTAGCCTGTGTCTAGCCTGTGCCTAGCCGGTGTCTAGCTTGTGCCTAGCCTGTGCCTAGCCAGCGTATAGCCTGTGCCTAGCCAGTGTCTAGCCTGTGCCCAGCCAGTGTCTAGCCTGTGTGTAGCCTGTGCCTAGCCAGTTTCTAGCTTGTGTCTAGCCTGTGCTTAGCCAGTGTCTAGTCTGTGCCAATCTAGTGTCTAGCCTGTGCCTAGCCAGTGTCTAGCCTGTGTCTAGCCTGTGCCTTGCCAGTGTCTGGCTTGTGCATAGCCTGTGCCTAGCCAGTGTCTAGCCTTTGTCTAGCCTGTGCATAGCCTGTGTCTAGCCTGTGCCTAGCCAGTGTATAGCCTCTGTCTAGCCGGTGTCTAGCCTGTGTCTAGCCTGTGCCTAGCCTGTGCCTAGCCTGTGACTGGCCTGTGCCTAGCCAGTGTCTAGCCTGTGTCTAGCCTGTGTCTAGCCTGTGCCTTGCCTGTGACTGGCATGTGCATAGCCTGTGCCTAGCCTGTGTCTAGCCTGTGTCTAGCCTGTGCCTTGCCTGAGACAGGCATGTGCATAGCGTGTGCCTAGCCAGTGTCTAGCCAGTGCCTAGCCTGTGCCTAGCCAGTGTCTAGCCTTTTTCTAGCCTGTGCATAGCCTGTGTCTAGCCTGTGCCTAGCCAGTGTAAAGCCTCTGTCTAGCCTGTGTCTAGTCTGTGTCTAGCCGGTGTCTAGCCTGTGCCTAGCCTGTGCCTAGTCTGTGACTGGCCTGTGCCTAGCCTGTGACTGACCTGTGCCTAGCCAGTGTCTAGCCAGTGCCTAGCCTGTGCCTAGCCTGTGCCTAGCCTGTGCCTAGCCTGTGCCTAGCCTGTGTCTAGCCTGTGTCTAGCCTGTGCCTTGCCTGTGACTGGCATGTGCATAGCCTGTGCCTAGCCAGTGTCTAGCCTGTGTCTAGCCTGTGCCTAGCCTGTGTCTTGCCTGTGTCTAGCCTGTGCCTTGCCTGTGAATGGCATGTGTCTAGCCAGTGCCTAGCCTGTACCTAGCCAGTGTCTAGCCTTTGTCTAGCCTGTGACTAGCCTGTGTCTAGCCTGTGCCTTGCCTGTGACTGGCATGTGCACAGCGTGTGCCTAGCCAGTGTCTAGCCAGTGCCTAGCTTGTGCCTGGCCAGTGTCCAGCCTTTGTCTAGCCTGTGTCTGGCCTGTGCCTAGCCAGCGTATAGCCTGTGCCTAGCCAGTGTCTAGCTTGTGCCCAGCCAGTGTCTTGCCTGTGTCTAGCCTGTGCCTAGCCAGTTTCTAGCTTGTGTCTAGCCTGTGCTTAGCCAGTGTCTAGCCTGTGTATAGCCTGTGCCTTGCCTGTGACTGGCATGTGCATAGCCTGTGTCTAGCCTGTGTCTAGCATGTGTCTAGCCTGTGTCTAGCCTGTGTCTAGCCTGTGTTTAGCCCGTGCCTTGTCTGAGACAGGCATGTGCATAAAGTGTGCCTAGCCAGAGTCTAGCCAGTGCCTAGCCTGTGCCTAGCCAGTGTCTAGCCTGTGTCTAGCCTGTGTCTAGCCTGTGTTTAGCCCGTGCCTTGTCTGAGACAGGCATGTGCATAAAGTGTGCCTAGCCAGAGTCTAGCCAGTGCCTAGCCTGTGCCCAGCCAGTGTCTAGCCTTTGTCTAGCCTGTGCATAGCCTGTGTCTAGCCTGTGTCTAGCCTGTGCCTAGCCAGTGTCTAGCCTTTGCCTAGCCAGTGTATAGCCTGTGCCTAGCCAGTGTCTAGCCTGTGCCCAGCCAGTGTCTAGCCTGTGTCTAGCCTGTGCCTAGCCTGTGCCAAGCCTGTGCCTAGCCTGTGCTTAGCCAGTGTCTAGCCTGTGCCTTGCCTGTGCCTTGCCTGTGCCTAGCCAGTGTCTAGCCTGTGTCTAGCCTGTGCCTTGCCTGTGACTGGCATGTGCATAGCCTGTGCCTACCCAGTGTCTAGCCTATGTCTAGCCTGTGTCTTGCCTGAGACTGGCATGTGCATAGCCTGTGCCTAGCCAGTGTCTAGCCTGTGTCTAGCCTGTGCCTTGTCTGAGACTGGCATGTGCATAGCGTGTGCCTAGCCTGTGTCTAGCCTGTGTCTAGCCTGTGTCTAGCCTGTGTCTAGCCTGTGTCTAGCCTGTGTCTAGCCTGTGTCTAGCCTGTGTCTAGCCTGGGTCTAGCCTGTGTCTAGCCTGTGTCTAGCCTGTGTCTAGCCTGTGTCTAGCCTGTGCCCAGCCAGTGTCTAGCCTGTGTCTAGCCTGTGCCTAGCCAGTTTCTAGCCTGTGTCTAGCCTGTGCCTTGCCTGAGACTGGCATGTGCATAGCGTGTGCCTAGCCAGTGTCCAGCCTGGGTCTAGCCTGTGCCTTGCCTGAGACTGGCATGTGCATAGCATGCGCCTAGCCAGTGTCTAGCCAGTGCCTAGCCTGTGCCTAGCCTGTATCTAGCCAGTGCCTAGCCTGTGCCTGGCCAGTGTCCAGCCTTTGTCTAGCCTGTGTCTAGCCTGTGCCTAGCCAGCGTATAGCCTGTGCCTAGCCAGTGTCTAGCCTGTGCCCAGCCAGTGTCTAGCCTGTGTGTAGCCTGTGCCTAGCCAGTTTCTAGCTTGTGTCTAGCCTGTGCTTAGCCAGTGTCTAGTCTGTGAAAATCCAGTGTCTAGCCTGTGCCTAGCCAGTGTCTAGCCTGTGTCTAGCCTGTGCTTTGCCAGTGACTGGCATGTGCATAGCCTGTGCCTAGCAAGTGTCTAGCCTGTGTCTAGCCTGTGCTTAGCCTGTGCCTAGCCTGTGCTTAGCCAGTGTCTAGTCTGTGCCAATCCAGTGTCTAGCCTGTGCCTAGCCAGTGTCTAGCCTGTGTCTAGCCTGTGCCTTGCCAGTGACTGGCATGTGCATAGCCTGTGCCTAGCCAGTGTCTAGCCTTCGTCTAGCCTGTGCATAGCCTGTGTCTAGGCTGTGCCTAGCCAGTGTATAGCCTCTGTCTAGCCGGTGTCTAGCCTGTGTCTAGCCTGTGCCTAGCCTGTGCCTAGCCTGTGACTGGCCTGTCCCTAGCCAGTGTCTAGCCTGTGTCTAGCCTGTGTCTTGCCTGTGACTGGCATGTGCATAGCCTGTGCCTAGCCAGTGTCTAGCCTGTGTCTAGCCTGTGCCTTGCCTTAGACAGGCATGTGCATAGCGTGTGCCTAGCCAGTGTCTAGCCAGTGCCTAGCCTGTGCCTAGCCTGTGCCTAGCCAGTGTCTAGCTTTTGTCTAGCCTGTGCCTTGCCTTAGACAGGAATGTGCATAGCGTGTGCCTAGCCAGTGTCTAGCCAGTTTCTAGCTTGTGTCTAGCCTGTGCTTAGCCAGTGTCTAGTCTGTGAAAATCCAGTGTCTAGCCTGTGCCTAGCCAGTGTCTAGCCTGTGTCTAGCCTGTGCCTTGCCAGTGACTGGCATGTGCATAGCCTGTGCCTAGCCTGTGCCTAGCCTGTGACTAGCCTGTGACTGGCCTGTCCCTAGCCAGTGTCTAGCCTGTGTCTAGCCTGTGTCTTGCCTGTGACTGGCATGTGCATAGCCTGTGCCTAGCCAGTGTCTAGCCTGTGTCTAGCCTGTGCCTTGCCTTAGACAGGCATGTGCATAGCGTGTGCCTAGCCAGTGTCTAGCCAGTGTCTAGCCTGTGTCTAGCCTGTGCCTAGCCAGTTTCTAGCCTGTGTCTAGCCTGTGCCTTGCCTTAGACAGGCATGTGCATAGCGTGTGCCTAGCCTGTGTAGAGCCTGTGCCTTGCCTTAGACAGGCATGTGCATAGCGTGTGCCTAGCCAGTGTCTAGCCAGTGTCTAGCCTGTGTCTAGCCTGTGCCTTGCCTTAGACAGGCATGTGCATAGCGTGTGCCTGCCCATGTGTCTAGCCAGTGTCTAGCTTGTGTCTAGCCTGTGCTTAGCCAGTGTCTAGTCTGTGAAAATCCAGTGTCTAGCCTGTGCCTAGCCAGTGTATAGCCTCTGTCTAGCCGGTGTCTAGCCTGTGTCTAGCCTGTGCCTAGCCTGTGCCTAGCCTGTGACTGGCCTGTCCCTAGCCAGTGTCTAGCCTGTGTCTAGCCTGTGCCTTGCCAGTGACTGGCATGTGCATAGCCAGTGCCTACCCAGTGTCTAGCCTGTGTCTAGCCTGTGCCTTGCCTGAGACTGGCATGTGCATAGCCTGTGTCTAGCCTGTGCCTAGCCTGTGCCTAGCCTGTGACTAGCCTGTGTCTAGCCTGTGCCTAGCCTGTGCCTAGCCTGTGCCTAGCCAGTGTTTAGCCTGTGTCTAGCCTGTGCCTTGCCTGAGACTGGCATGTGCATAGCGTGTGCCTAGCCAGTGTCTAGCCTGTGCCTTGCCTGTGACTGGCATGTGCATAGCCTGTGCCTAGCCTGTGTCTAGCCTGTGTCTAGCCTGTGCCTTGCCTGAGACAGGCATGTGCATAGCATGTGCCTAGCCAGTGTCTAGCCAGTGCCTAGCCTGTGCCTAGCCAGTGTCTAGCCTTTGTCTAGCCTGTGCATAGCCTGTGTCTAGCCTGTGCCTAGCCAGTGTATAGCCTCTGTCTAGCCTGTGTCTAGTCTGTGTCTAGCCGGTGTCCAGCCGGTGTCTAGCCTGTGCCTAGCCTGTGCCTAGCCTGTGACTGGCCTGTGCCTAGCCTGTGCCTAGCTTGTGCCTTGCCTGTGCCTAGCCTGTGCCTAGCCTATGCCTAGCCTGTGCCTAGCCTGTGCCTAGCCTGTGCCTAGCCTGTGCCTAGCCTGTGCCTAGCCTGTGCCTAGCCTGTGCCTAGCCTGTGCCTAGCCTGTGCCTAGCCTGTGCCTAGCCTGTGGCTAGCCTGTGCCTAGCCTATACCTAGCCTGTGTCTAGCCTGTGTCTAGCCTGTGTCTAGCCTGTGTCTAGCCTGTGTCTAGCCTGTGCCTAGCCTGTGCCTAGCCTGTGTCTAGCCTGTGCCTAGCCTGTGCCTAGCCTGTGCCTAGCCTGTGCCTAGCCTGTGTCTAGCCTGTGCCTTGCCTGAGACTGGCATGTGCATAGCCTGTGCCTAGCCAGTGTTTAGCCTGTGTCTAGCCTGTGCCTTGCCTGAGACTGGCATGTGCATAGCGTGTGCCTAGCCAGTGTCTAGCCTGTGCCTTGTCTGTGACTGGCATGTGCATAGCCTGTGCCTAGCCTGTGGCTAGCCTGTGCCTAGCCTATACCTAGCCTGTGTCTAGCCTGTGTCTAGCCTGTGTCTAGCCTGTGTCTAGCCTGTGCCTAGCCTGTGCCTAGCCTGTGTCTAGCCTGTGCCTTGCCTGAGACTGGCATGTGCATAGCCTGTGCCTAGCCAGTGTTTAGCCTGTGTCTAGCCTGTGCCTTGCCTGAGACTGGCATGTGCATAGCGTGTGCCTAGCCAGTGCCTAGCCAGTGTCTAGCCAGTGCCTAGCCTGTGCCTAGCCAGTGTCCAGCCTTTGTCTAGCCTGTGTCTAGCCTGTGCCTTGCCAGCGTATAGACTGTGCATAGCCAGTGTCTAGCCTGTGCCCAGCCAGTGTCTAGCCTGTGTCTAGCCTGTGTCTAGCCTGTGTCTAGCCTGTGTCTAGCCTGTGTCTAGCCTGTGTCTAGCCTGTGTCTAGCCTGTGTCTAACCTGTGCCTAGCCAGTGTCTAGCCAGTGTCTAGCCTGTGCCCAGCCAGTGCCCAGCCAGTGTCTAGCCTGTGTCTAGCCTGTGCCTAGCCAGTTTCTAGCCTGTGTCTAGCCTTTGTCTTGCCTGAGACTGGCATGTGCATAGCGTGTGCCTAGCCAGTGTCTAGCCTGGGTCTAGCCTGTGCCTTGCCTGAGACTGGCATGTTCATAGCGTGTGCCTAGTCAGTGTCTAGCCAGTGCCTAGCCTGTGCCTAGCCTGTGCCTAGCCTGTGCCTAGCCTGTGTCTAGCCTGTGTATAGCCTGTGTCTAGCCTGTGCCTTGGCTGAGACTGGCATGTGCATAGCGTGTGTCTAGCCAGTGCCTAGCCTGTGCCTAGCCAGTGTCCAGCCTTTGTCTAGCCTGTGTCTAGCCTGTGCCTTGCCAGCGTATAGACTGTGCATAGCCAGTGTCTAGCCTGTGCCCAGCCAGTGTCTAGCCTGTGTCTAGCCTGTGCCTAGCCTGTGCCTAGCCTGTGCCTAGCCAGTGTCTAGCCAGTGCCTAGCTTGTGCCTAGCCAGTGTCTAGCCTTTGTCTAGCCTGTGCATAGCCAGATTCTAGCCTGTGCCTAGCCCGTGTATAGCCTCTGTCTAGCCTGTGTCAAGCCTGTGTCTAGCCTGTGTCAAGCCTGTGTCTAGCCTGTGTCTAGCATGTGCCTAGCCAGTTTCTAGCTTGTGTCTAGCCTGTGCTTAGCCAGTGTCTAGTCTGTGAAAATCCAGTGTCTAGCCTGTGCCTAGCCAGTGTCTAGCCTGTGTCTAGCCTGTGCCTTGCCAGTGACTGGCATGTGCATAGCCTGTGCCTAGCCAGTGTCTAGCTTGTGTCTAGCCTGTGCCTAGCCTATGCCTAGCCTGTGCTTAGCCAGTGTCTAGTCTGTGCCAATCCAGTGTCTAGCCTGTGCCTAGCCAGTGTCTAGCCTGTGTCTAGCCTGTGCCTTGCCTGTGACTGGCATGTGCATAGCCTGTGCCTAGCCAGTGTCTAGCCTGTGTCTAGCCTGTGTCTAGCCTGTGCCTAGCCTGTGTCTAGCCTGTGTCTAGCCTGTGAATGGCATGTGTCTAGCCAGTGCCTAGCCTGTACCTAGCCAGTGTCTAGCCTTTGTCTAGCCTGTGACTAGCCTGTGTCTAGCCTGTGCCTTGCCTGTGACTGGCATGTGCACAGCGTGTGCCTAGCCAGTGTCTAGCCAGTGCCTAGCTTGTGCCTGGCCAGTGTCCAGCCTTTGTCTAGCCTGTGTCTGGCCTGTGCCTAGCCAGCGTATAGCCTGTGCCTAGCCGGTGTCTAGCCTGTGCCCAGCCAGTGTCTTGCCTGTGTCTAGCCTGTGCCTAGCCAGTTTCTAGCTTGTGTCTAGCCTGTGCTTAGCCAGTGTACAGCCTGTGTCTAGCCTGTGCCTTGTTTGTGACTGGCATGTGCATAGCCTGTGCCTACCCAGTGTACAGCCTGTGTCTAGCCTGTGCCTTGTTTGTGACTGGCATGTGCATAGCCTGTGCCTACCCAGTGTCTAGCCTGTGTCTAGCCTGTGCCTTGCCTGAGACTGGCATGTGCATAGCGTGTGCCTAGCCTGTGCCTAGCCTGTGCCTAGCCTGTGCCTAGCCTGTGCCTAGCCTGTGCCTAGCCTGTGCCTAGCCTGTGCCTAGCCTGTGCCTAGCCTGTGCCTAGCCTGTGCCTAGCCTGTGCCTAGCCTGTGCCTAGCCTGTGCCTAGCCTGTGCCTAGCCTGTGCCTAGCCTGTGCCTAGCCTGTGCCTTGCCTGAGACTGGCATGTGCATAGCCTGTGCCTAGCCAGTGTTTAGCCTGTGTCTATCCTGTGCCTTGCCTAAGACTGGCATGTGCATAGCGTGTGCCTAGCCAGTGTCTAGCCTGTGCCTTGCCTGTGACTGGCATGTGCATAGCCTGTGCCTAGCCTGTGTCTAGCCTGTGTCTAGCCTGTGCCTTGCCTGAGACAGGCATGTGCATAGCGTGTGCCTAGCCAGTGTCTAGCCAGTGCCTAGCCTGTGCCTAGCCAGTGTCTAGCCTTTGTCTAGCCTGTGCATAGCCTGTGTCTAGCCTGTGCCTAGCCAGTGTATAGCCTCTGTCTAGCCTGTGTCTAGTCTGTGTCTAGCCGGTGTCCAGCCGGTGTCTAGCCTGTGCCTAGCCTGTGCCTAGCCAGTGACTGGCCTGTGCCTAGCCTGTGCCTAGCTTGTGCCTTGCCTGTGCCTAGCTTGTGCCTTGCCTGTGCCTAGCCTGTGCCTAGCCTGTGCCTAGCCTGTGCCTAGCCTGTGGCTAGCCTGTGCCTAGCCTATACCTAGCCTGTGTCTAGCCTGTGTCTAGCCTGTGTCTAGCCTGTGTCTAGCCTGTGTCTAGCCTGTGTCTAGCCTGGGCCTAGCCTGTGCCTAGCCTGTGCCTAGCCTGTGCCTAGCCTGTGCCTAGCCTGTGCCTAGCCTGTGCCTAGCCTGTGCCTAGCCTGTGCCTAGCCTGTGCCTAGCCTGTGCCTAGCCTGTGTCTAGCCTGTGCCTTGCCTGAGACTGGCATGTGCATAGCCTGTGCCTAGCCAGTGTCTAGCCTGTGTCTAGCCTGTGCCTTGCCTGAGACTGGCATGTGCATAGCGTGTGCCTACCCTGTGCCTAGCCTGTGTCTAGCCTGTGTCAAGCCTGTGTCTAGCCTGTGTCTAGCCTGTGTCTAGCCTGTGTCTAGCCTGTGTCTAGCCTGTGTCTAGCCTGTGTCTAGCCTGTGTCTAACCTGTGCCTAGCCAGTGTCTAGCCTGTGCCCAGCCAGTGCCCAGCCAGTGTCTAGCCTGTGTCTAGCCTGTGCCTAGCCAGTTTCTAGCCTGTGTCTAGCCTTTGCCTTGCCTGAGACTGGCATGTGCATAGCGAGTGCCTAGCCAGTGTCTAGCCTGGGTCTAGCCTGTCCCTTGCCTGAGACTGGCATGTTCATAGCGTGTGCCTAGCCAGTAACTAGCCAGTGCCTAGCCTGTGCCTAGCCTGTGCCTAGCCTGTGCCTAGCCTGTGCCTAGCCTGTGCCTAGCCTGTGTCTAGCCTGTGTATAGCCTGTGTCTAGCCTGTGCCTTGCCTGAGACTGGCATGTGCATAGCGTGTGCCTAGCTAGTGCCTAGCCAGTGTCTAGCCAGTGCCTAGCCTGTGCCTAGCCAGTGTCCAGCCTTTGTCAAGCCTGTGTCTAGCCTGTGCCTTGCCAGCGTATAGACTGTGCATAGCCAGTGTCTAGCCTGTGCCCAGCCAGTGTCTAGCCTGTGTCTAGCCTGTGCCTAGCCTGTGACTAGCCAGTGTCTAGCCAGTGCCTAGCTTGTGCCTAGCCAGTGTCTAGCCTTTGTCTAGCCTGTGCATAGCCAGATTCTAGCCTGTGCCTAGCCCGTGTATAGCCTCTGTCTAGCCTGTGTCAAGCCTGTGTCTAGCCTGTGTCAAGCCTGTGTCTAGCCTGTGTCTAGCATGTGTCTAGCCTGTGTCTAGCCTGTGTCTAGCCTGTGTTTAGCCCGTGCCTTGTCTGAGACAGGCATGTGCATAGA
Organism: Zaprionus indianus; assembly: GCA_018904595.1. Taxonomy (NCBI): domain Eukaryota; kingdom Metazoa; phylum Arthropoda; class Insecta; order Diptera; family Drosophilidae; genus Zaprionus; species Zaprionus indianus. The sequence goes on along the minus strand of JAEIHA010000912.1, from coordinate 43,666 downwards.
GTGTGCCTAGCCAGAGTCTAGCCAGTGCCTAGCCTGTGCCTAGCCTGTGTCTAGCCTTTGTCTAGCCTGTGCATAGCCTGTGTCTAGCCTGTGCCTAGCCAGTGTCTAGCCTGTGCCTAGCCAGTGTATAGCCTGTGCCTAGCCAGTGTCTAGCCTGTGCCCAGCCAGTGTCTAGCCTGTGTCTAGCCTGTGCCTAGCCTGTGCCTAGCCTGTGCTTAGCTTGTGTCTAGCCTGTGCCTTGCCTATGCCTAGCCAGTGTCTAGCCTGTGTCTAGCCTGTGCCTTGCCTGCGACTGGCATGTGCATAGCCTGTGCCTACCCAGTGTCTAGCCTATGTCTAGCCTGTGCCTTGCCTGAGACTGGCATGTGCATAGCCTGTGCCTAGCCAGTGTCTAGCCTGTGTCTAGCCTGTGCCTTGCCTGAGACTGGCATGTGCATAGCGTGTGCCTAGCCTGTGTCTTGCCTGTGTCTAGCCTGTGTCTAGCCTGTGTCTAGCCTGTGTCTAGCCTGTGTCTAGCCTGTGTCTAGCCTGTGTCTAGCCTGTGTCTAGCCTGTGTCTAGCCTGTGTCTAGCCTGTGTCTAGCCTGTGTCTAGCCTGTGTCTAACCTGTGTCTAGCCAGTGTCTAGCCTGTGCCCAGCCAGTGTCTAGCCTGTGTCTAGCCTGTGCCTAGCCAGTTTCTAGCCTGTGTCTAGCCTGTGCCTTGCCTGAGACTGGCATGTGCATAGCGTGTGCCTAGCCAGTGTCTAGCCTGGGTCTAGCCTGTGCCTTGCCTGAGACTGGCATGTGCATAGCATGCGCCTAGCCAGTGTCTAGCCAGTGCCTAGCCTGTGCCTAGACTGTGTCTAGCCAGTGCCTAGCCTGTGCCTGGCCAGTGTCCAGCCTTTGTCTAGCCTGTGTCTAGCCTGTGCCCAGCCAGTGTCTAGCCTGTGTGTAGCCTGTGCCTAGCCAGTTTCTAGCTTGTGTCTAGCCTGTGCTTAGCCAGTGTCTAGTCTGTGAAAATCCAGTGTCTAACCTGTGCCTAGCCAGTGTCTAGCCTGTGTCTAGCCTGTGCCTTGCCAGTGACTGGCATGTGCATAGCCTGTGCCTAGCCAGTGTCTAGCCTGTGTCTAGCCTGTGCCTAGCCTGTGCCAAGCCTGTGCTTAGCCAGTGTCTAGTCTGTGCCAATCCAGTGTCTAGCCTGTGCCTAGCCAGTGTCTAGCCTGTGTCTAGCCTGTGCCTTGCCAGTGACTGGCATGTGCATAGCCTGTGCCTAGCCAGTGTCTAGCCTGTGTCTAGCCTGTGCCTAGCCTGTGTCTAGCCTGTGCTTAGCCAGTGTCTAGTCTGTGCCAATCCAGTGTCTAGCCTGTGCCTAGCCAGTTTCTAGCCTGTGTCTAGCCTGTGCCTTGCCAGTGACTGGCATGTGCATAGCCTGTGCCTAGCCAGTGTCTAGCCTTTGTCTAGCCTGTGCATAGCCTGTGTCTAGCCTGTGCCTAGCCAGTGTATAGCCTCTGTCTAGCCGGTGTCTAGCCTGTGTCTAGCCTGTGCCTAGCCTGAACCTAGCCTGTGACTGGCCTGTGCCTAGCCAGTGTCTAGCCTGTGTCTAGCCTGTGACTTGCCTGTGACTGGCATGTGCATAGCCTGTGCCTAGCCAGCGTCTAGCCTGTGCATAGCCAGTGCCTAGCCTGTGCCTGGCCAGTGTCCAGCCTTTGTCTAGCCTGTGTCTAGCCTGTGCCTAGCCAGCGTATAGCCTGTGCCTAGCCAGTGTCTAGCCTGTGCCCAGCCAGTGTCTAGCCTGTGTGTAGCCTGTGCCTAGCCAGTTTCTAGCTTGTGTCTAGCCTGTGCTTAGCCAGTGTTTAGTCTGTGCCAATCTAGTGTCTAGCCTGTGCCTAGCTAGTGTCTAGCCTGTGTCTAGCCTGTGCTTTGCCAGTGTCTGGCATGTGCATAGCCTGTGTAAAGCCTCTGTCTAGCCGGTGTCTAGCCTGTGCATAGCCTGTGTCTAGCCTGTGCCTAGCCAGTGTAAAGCCTCTGTCTAGCCGGTGTCTAGCCTGTGTCTAGCCTGTGCCTTGCCTGTGCCTAGCCTGTGACTGGCCTGTGCCTAGCCAGTGTCTAGCCTGTGTCTAGCCTGTGTCTAGCCTGTGACTGGCATGTGCATAGCCTGTGCCTAGCCTGTGCCTAGCCAGTGTCTAGCCTGTGCATAGCCAGTGCCTAGCCTGTGCCTGGCCAGTGTCCAGCCTTTGTCTAGCCTGTGTCTAGCCTGTGCCTAGCCAGCGTATAGCCTGTGCCTAGCCAGTGTCTAGCCTGTGCCCAGCCAGTGTCTAGCCTGTGTGTAGCCTGTGCCTAGCCAGTTTCTAGCTTGTGTCTAGCCTGTGCTTAGCCAGTGTTTAGTCTGTGCCAATCTAGTGTCTAGCCTGTGCCTAGCTAGTGTCTAGCCTGTGTCTAGCCTGTGCTTTGCCAGTGTCTGGCATGTGCATAGCCTGTGCCTAGCCAGTGTAAAGCCTCTGTCTAGCCTGTGTCTAGTCTGTGTCTAGCCGGTGTCTAGCCGGTGTCTAGCCTGTGCCTAGCCTGTGCTTAGCTAGTGTCTAGTCTGTGCCAATCCAGTGTCTAGCCTGTGCCTAGCCAGTGTCTAGCCTGTGTCTAGCCTGTGCCTTGCCAGTGACTGACATGTGCATAGCCTGTGCCTAGCCAGTGTCTATCCTTTGTCTAGCCTGTGCATAGCCAGTGCCTAGCCTGTGCCTGGCCAGTGTCCAGCCTTTGTCTAGCCTGTGTCTAGCCTGTGCCTAGCCAGCGTATAGCCTGTGCCTAGCCAGTGTCTAGCCTGTGCCCAGCCAGTGTCTAGCCTGTGTGTAGCCTGTGCCTAGCCAGTTTCTAGCTTGTGTCTAGCCTGTGCTTAGCCAGTGTTTAGTCTGTGCCAATCTAGTGCCTAGCCTGTGCTTAGCCAGTGTCTAGTCTGTGCCAATCCAGTGTCTAGCCTGTGCCTAGCCAGTGTCTAGCCTGTGTCTAGCCTGTGCTTTGCCAGTGTCTGGCATGTGCATAGCCTGTGCCTAGCCAGTGTCTAGCCTTTGTCTAGCCTGTGCATAGCCTGTGTCTAGCCTCTGCCTAGCCAGTTTCTAGCTTGTGTCTAGCCTGTGCTTAGCCAGTGTTTAGTCTGTGCCAATCTAGTGCCTAGCCTGTGCTTAGCCAGTGTCTAGTCTGTGCCAATCCAGTGTCTAGCCTGTGCCTAGCCAGTGTCTAGCCTGTGTCTAGCCTGTGCTTTGCCAGTGTCTGGCATGTGCATAGCCTGTGCCTAGCCAGTGTAAAGCCTCTGTCTAGCCTGTGTCTAGTCTGTGTCTAGCCGGTGTCTAGCCGGTGTCTAGCCTGTGCCTAGCCTGTGCTTAGCCAGTGTCTAGTCTGTGCCAATCCAGTGTCTAGCCTGTGCCTAGCCAGTGTCTAGCCTGTGTCTAGCCTGTGCCTTGCCAGTGACTGACATGTGCATAGCCTGTGCCTAGCCAGTGTCTATCCTTTGTCTAGCCTGTGCATAGCCAGTGCCTAGCCTGTGCCTGGCCAGTGTCCAGCCTTTGTCTAGCCTGTGTCTAGCCTGTGCCTAGCCAGCGTATAGCCTGTGCCTAGCCAGTGTCTAGCCTGTGCCCAGCCAGTGTCTAGCCTGTGTGTAGCCTGTGCCTAGCCAGTTTCTAGCTTGTGTCTAGCCTGTGCTTAGCCAGTGTTTAGTCTGTGCCAATCTAGTGCCTAGCCTGTGCTTAGCCAGTGTCTAGTCTGTGCCAATCCAGTGTCTAGCCTGTGCCTAGCCAGTGTCTAGCCTGTGTCTAGCCTGTGCTTTGCCAGTGTCTGGCATGTGCATAGCCTGTGCCTAGCCAGTGTCTAGCCTTTGTCTAGCCTGTGCATAGCCTGTGTCTAGCCTCTGCCTAGCCAGTGTATAGCCTCTGTCTAGCCGGTGTCTAGCCTGAGTCTAGCCTGTGCCTAGCCTGTGCCTAACCTGTGACTGGCCTGTGCCTAGCCAGTGTCTAGCCTGTGTCTAGCCTGTGCCTTGCCTGTGACTGGCATGTGCATAGCCTGTGCCTAGCCAGTGTCTAGCCTGTGTCTAGCCTGTGCCTTGCCTGAGACAGGCATCTGCATAGCGTGCGCCTAGCCAGTGTCTAGCCAGTGCCTAGCCTGTGCCTAGCCGGTGTCTAGCCTTTGTCTAGCCTGTGCATAGCCTGTGTCTAGCCTGTGCCTAGCCAGTGTAAAGCCTCTGTCTAGCCTCTGTCTAGTCTGTGTCTAGCCGGTGTCTAGCCGGTGTCTAGCCTGTGCCTAGCCTATGCCTAGCCTGTGACTGGCCTGTGACTGGCCTGTGCCTAGCCTGTGACTGACCTGTGCCTAGCCAGTGTCTAGCCAGTGCCTAGCCTGTGCCTAGCCTGTGCCTAGCCTGTGTCTAGCCTGTGTCTAGCCTGTGTCTAGCCTGTGCCTTGCCTGTGACTGGCATGTGCATAGCCTGTGCCTAGCCAGTGTCTAGCCTGTGTCTAGCCTGTGCCTAGCCTGTGTCTAGCCTGTGTCTAGCCTGTGCCTTGCCTGTGAATGCCATGTGTCTAGCCAGTGCCTAGCCTGTACCTAGCCAGTGTCTAGCCTGTGTCTAGCCTGTGCCTTGCCTGTGACTGGCATGTGCACAGCGTGTGCCTAGCCAGTGTCTAGCCAGTGCCTAGCTTGTGCCTGGCCAGTGTCCAGCCTTTGTCTAGCCTGTGTGTGGCCTGTGCCTAGCCAGCGTATAGCCTGTGCCTAGCCAGTGTCTACCCTGTGCCCAGCCAGTGTCTTGCCTGTGTCTAGCCTGTGCCTAGCCAGTTTCTAGCTTGTGTCTAGCCTGCGCTTAGCCAGTGTCTAGCCTGTGCCTTGCCTGTGACTGGCATGTGCATAGCCTGTGCCTACCCAGTGTCTAGCCTGTGTCTAGCCTGTGCCTTGCCTGAGACTGGCATGTGCATAGCCTGTGTCTAGCCTGTGCCTAGCCTGTGCCTAGCCTGTGCCTAGCCTTTGCCTAGCCTGTGCCTAGCCTGTGCCTAGCCTGTGCCTAGCCTGTGCCTAGCCTGTGTCTAGCCTGTGCCTTGCCTGAGACTGGCATGTGCATAGCCTGTGCCTAGCCAGTGTTTAGCCTGTGTCTAGCCTGTGCCTTGCCTGAGACTGGCATGTGCATAGCGTGTGCCTAGCCAGTGTCTAGCCTGTGCCTTGCCTGTGACTGGCATGTGCATAGCCTGTGCCTAGCCTGTGTCTAGCCTGTGTCTAGCCTGTGCCTTGCCTGAGACAGGCATGCGCATAGCGTGTGCCTAGCCAGTGTCTAGCCAGTGCCTAGCCTGTGCCTAGCCAGTGTCTAGCCTTTGTCTAGCCTGTGCATAGCCTGTGTCTAGCCTGTGCCTAGCCAGTGTATAGCCTCTGTCTAGCCTGTGTCTAGTCTGTGTCTAGCCGGTGTCCAGCCGGTGTCTAGCCTGTGCCTAGCCTGTGCCTAGCCTGTGACTGGCCTGTGCCTAGCTTGTGCCTTGCCTGTGCCTAGCCTGTGCCTAGCCTGTGCCTAGCCTGTGCCTAGCCTGTGCCTAGCCTGTGCCTAGCCTGTGCCTAGCCTATACCTAGCTTATACCTAGCCTATACCTAGCCTATACCTAGCCTTTGTCTAGCCTGTGTCTAGCCTGTGTCTAGCCTGTGCCTAGCCTGTGCCTAGCCTGTGCCTAGCCTGTGCCCTAGCCTGTGCCTAGCCTGTGCCTAGCCTGTGCCTAGCCTGTGCCTAGCCTGTGCCTAGCCTGTGCCTAGCCTGTGCCTAGCCTGTGCCTAGCCTGTGCCTAGCCTGTGTCTAGCCTGTGCCTAGCTTGTGCCTAGCCTGTGCCTAGCCTGTGCCTAGCCTGTGCCTAGCCTGTGCCTAGCCTATACCTAGCCTGTGTGTGGCCTGTGTCTAGCCTGTGTCTCAGCCTGTGTCTAGCCTGTGTCTAGCCTGTGTCTAGCCTGTGCCTAGCCTGTGTCTAGCCTGTGTCTAGCCTGTGCCTTGCCTGTGACTGGCATGTGCATAGCCTGTGCCTAGCCTGTGCCTAGCCTGTGCCTAGCCTGTGCCTAGCCTGTGCCTAGCCTGTGCCTAGCCTGTGCCTAGCCTGTGCCTAGCCTGTGCCTAGCCTGTGCCTAGCCTGTGCCTAGCCTGTGCCTAGCCTGTGCCTAGCCTGTGCCTAGCCTGTGCCTAGCCTGTGCCTAGCCTGTGCCTAGCCTGTGCCTAGCCTGTGCCTAGCCTGTGCCTAGCCTGTGCCTAGCCTGTGCCTAGCCTGTGCCTAGCCTGTGCCTAGCCTGTGCCTAGCCTGTGTCTAGCCTGTGTCTAGCCTGTGCCTGTGCCTTGCCTGGCATGGCATGTGCATAGCCTGTGCCTAGCCAGTGTCTAGCCTGTGTCTAGCCTGTGCCTAGCCTGTGTCTAGCCTGTGCCTTGCCTGTGACTGGCATGTGCGTAGCCTGTGCCTAGCCAGTGTCTAGCCTGTGTCTAGCCTGTGCCTCGCCTTAGACTGGCATGTGCATAGCGTGTGCCTAGCCAGTGTCTAGCCAGTGCCTAGCCTGTCCCTAGCCAGTGTCTAGCCTTTGTCTAGCCAGTGCCTAGCCTGTGCCTTGCCTGTGCCTAGCCTGTGTCTAGCCTGTGTCTAGCCTGTGCCTTGCCTGTGACTGGCATGTGCACAGCCTGTGCCTAGCCAGTGTCTAGCCTGTGCCTTGCCAGTGACTAACATGTGCATAGCCTGTGCCTAGCCAGTGTCTAGCCTTTGTCTAGTCTGTGCATAGCCTGTGTCTAGCCTGTGCCTAGCCAGTGTATAGCTTCTGTCTAGCCGGTGTCTAGCCTGTGTCTAGCCTGTGCCTAGCCTGTGCCTAGCCTGTGACTGGCCTGTGCCTAGCCAGTGTCTAGCCTGTGTCTAGCCTGTGCCTTGCCTGTGACTGGCATGTGTCTAGCCTGTGTCTAGCCTGTGCCTTGCCTGTGACTGGCATGTGCACAGCCTGTGCCTAGCCAGTGTCTAGCCTGTGCCTAGCCAGTGTCTAGCCTTTGTCTAGCCAGTGCCTAGCCTGTGCCTTGCCTGTGCCTAGCCTGTGTCTAGCCTGTGTCCAGCCTGTGCCTTGCCTGTGACTGGCATGTGCATAGCCTATGGCTAGCCAGTGTCTAGCCTGTGTCTAGCCTGTGTCTAGCCTGTGCCTTGCCTGAGACAGCCATGTGCATAGCGTGTGCCTAGCCAGTGTCAAGCCAGTGCCTAGCCTGTGCCTAGCCAGTGTCTAGCCTTTGTCTAGCCAGTGCCTAGTTTGTGCCTTGCCTGTGCCTAGCCTGTGTCTAGCCTGTGCCTTGCCTGTGACTGGCATGTGCATAGCCTATGCCTAGCCAGTGTCTAGCCTTTATCTAGCCTGTGCCTAGCCTGTGTCTAGCCTGTGCCTAGCCTGTGCCTAGCCTGTGCCTAGCCTGTGCCTAGCCTGTGCCTAGCCTGTGCCTAGCCTGTGCCTAGCCTGTGCCTAGCCTGTGTCTAGCCTGTGCCTAGCTTGTGCCTAGCCTGTGCCTAGCCTGTGCCTAGCCTGTGCCTAGCCTATACCTAGCCTGTGTGTAGCCTGTGTCTAGCCTGTGTCTAGCCTGTGTCTAGCCTGTGTCTAGCCTGTGTCTAGCCTGTGCCTAGCCTGTGTCTAGCCTGTGTCTAGCCTGTGCCTTGCCTGTGACTGGCATGTGCATAGCCTGTGCCTAGCCTGTGCCTAGCCTGTGCCTAGCCTGTGCCTAGCCTGTGCCTAGCCTGTGCCTAGCCTGTGCCTAGCCTGTGCCTAGCCTGTGCCTAGCCTGTGCCTAGCCTGTGCCTAGCCTGTGCCTAGCCTGTGCCTAGCCTGTGCCTAGCCTGTGCCTAGCCTGTGCCTAGCCTGTGCCTAGCCTGTGTCTAGCCTGTGTCTAGCCTGTGCCTTGCCTGTGACTGGCATGTGCATAGCCTGTGCCTAGCCAGTGTCTAGCCTGTGTCTAGCCTGTGCCTAGCCTGTGTCTAGCCTGTGTCTAGCCTGTGCCTTGCCTGTGACTGGCATGTGCGTAGCCTGTGCCTAGCCAGTGTCTAGCCTGTGTCTAGCCTGTGCCTCGCCTTAGACTGGCATGTGCATAGCGTGTGCCTAGCCAGTGTCTAGCCAGTGCCTAGCCTGTCCCTAGCCAGTGTCTAGCCTTTGTCTAGCCAGTGCCTAGCCTGTGCCTTGCCTGTGCCTAGCCTGTGTCTAGCCTGTGTCTAGCCTGTGCCTTGCCTGTGACTGGCATGTGCACAGCCTGTGCCTAGCCAGTGTCTAGCCTGTGCCTTGCCAGTGACTAACATGTGCATAGCCTGTGCCTAGCCAGTGTCTAGCCTTTGTCTAGTCTGTGCATAGCCTGTGTCTAGCCTGTGCCTAGCCAGTGTATAGCTTCTGTCTAGCCGGTGTCTAGCCTGTGTCTAGCCTGTGCCTAGCCTGTGCCTAGCCTGTGACCGGCCTGTGCCTAGCCAGTGTCTAGCCTGTGTCTAGCCTGTGCCTTGCCTGTGACTGGCATGTGTCTAGCCTGTGTCTAGCCTGTGCCTTGCCTGTGACTGGCATGTGCACAGCCTGTGCCTAGCCAGTGTCTAGCCTGTGCCTAGCCAGTGTCTAGCCTTTGTCTAGCCAGTGCCTAGCCTGTGCCTTGCCTGTGCCTAGCCTGTGTCTAGCCAGTGCCTAGCCAGTGCCTTGCCTGTGCCTAGCCTGTGTCTAGCCTGTGTCCAGCCTGTGCCTTGCCTGTGACTGGCATGTGCATAGCCTATGGCTAGCCAGTGTCTAGCCTGTGTCTAGCCTGTGTCTAGCCTGTGCCTTGCCTGAGACAGCCATGTGCATAGCGTGTGCCTAGCCAGTGTCAAGCCAGTGCCTAGCCTGTGCCTAGCCAGTGTCTAGCCTTTGTCTAGCCAGTGCCTAGTTTGTGCCTTGCCTGTGCCTAGCCTATGTCTAGCCTGTGCCTTGCCTGTGACTGGCATGTGCATAGCCTATGCCTAGCCAGTGTCTAGCCTTTGTCTAGCCTGTGCCTAGCCTGGGTCTAGCCTGTGCCTAGCCTGTGCCTAGCCTGTGCCTAGCCTGTGCCTAGCCTGTGCCTAGCCTGTGCCTAGCCTGTACCTAGCCTGTGCCTAGCCTGTGTCTAGCCTGTGCCTAGCTTGTGCCTAGCCTGTGCCTAGCCTGTGCCTAGCCTGTGCCTAGCCTATACCTAGCCTGTGCCTAGCCTGTGCCTAGCCTATACCTAGCCTGTGTCTAGCCTGTGTCTAGCCTGTGTCTAGCCTGTGTCTAGCCTGTGTCTAGCCTGTGTCTAGCCTGTGCCTAGCCTGTGTCTAGCCTGTGTCTAGCCTGTGCCTTGCCTGTGACTGGCATGTGCATAGCCTGTGCCTAGCCTGTGCCTAGCCTGTGCCTAGCCTGTGCCTAGCCTGTGCCTAGCCTGTGCCTAGCCTGTGCCTAGCCTGTGCCTAGCCTGTGCCTAGCCTGTGCCTAGCCTGTGCCTAGCCTGTGCCTAGCCTGTGCCTAGCCTGTGCCTAGCCTGTGCCTAGCCTGTGCCTAGCCTGTGCCTAGCCTGTGCCTAGCCTGTGCCTAGCCTGTGTCTAGCCTGTGTCTAGCCTGTGTCTAGCCTGTGCCTTGCCTGTGACTGGCATGTGCATAGCCTGTGCCTAGCCAGTGTCTAGCCTGTGTCTAGCCTGTGCCTAGCCTGTGTCTAGCCTGTGTCTAGCCTGTGCCTTGCCTGTGACTGGCATGTGCGTAGCCTGTGCCTAGCCAGTGTCTAGCCTGTGTCTAGCCTGTGCCTCGCCTTAGACTGGCATGTGCATAGCGTGTGCCTAGCCAGTGTCTAGCCAGTGCCTAGCCTGTCCCTAGCCAGTGTCTAGCCTTTGTCTAGCCAGTGCCTAGCCTGTGCCTTGCCTGTGCCTAGCCTGTGTCTAGCCTGTGTCTAGCCTGTGCCTTGCCTGTGACTGGCATGTGCACAGCCTGTGCCTAGCCAGTGTCTAGCCTGTGCCTTGCCAGTGACTAACATGTGCATAGCCTGTGCCTAGCCAGTGTCTAGCCTTTGTCTAGTCTGTGCATAGCCTGTGTCTAGCCTGTGCCTAGCCAGTGTATAGCTTCTGTCTAGCCGGTGTCTAGCCTGTGTCTAGCCTGTGCCTAGCCTGTGCCTAGCCTGTGACTGGCCTGTGCCTAGCCAGTGTCTAGCCTGTGTCTAGCCTGTGCCTTGCCTGTGACTGGCATGTGTCTAGCCTGTGTCTAGCCTGTGCCTTGCCTGTGACTGGCATGTGCACAGCCTGTGCCTAGCCAGTGTCTAGCCTGTGCCTAGCCAGTGTCTAGCCTTTGTCTAGCCAGTGCCTAGCCTGTGCCTTGCCTGTGCCTAGCCTGTGTCTAGCCTGTGTCCAGCCTGTGCCTTGCCTGTGACTGGCATGTGCATAGCCTATGCCTAGCCAGTGTCTAGCCTGTGTCTAGCCTGTGTCTAGCCTGTGCCTTGCCTGAGACAGCCATGTGCATAGCGTGTGCCTAGCCAGTGTCAAGCCAGTGCCTAGCCTGTGCCTAGCCAGTGTCTAGCCTTTGTCTAGCCAGTGCCTAGTTTGTGCCTTGCCTGTGCCTAGCCTGTGTCTAGCCTGTGCCTTGCCTGTGACTGGCATGTGCATAGCCTATGCCTAGCCAGTGTCTAGCCTTTGTCTAGCCTGTGCATAGCCTGTGTCTGGCCTGTGCCTAGCCAGTGTATAGCCTCTGTCTAGCCTGTGTCTAGTCAGTGTCTAGCCGGTGTCTAGACGGTGTCTAGCCTGTGCCTAGCCTGTGCCTAGCCTGTGACTGGCCTGTGCCTAGCCTGTGACTAGCTTGTGCCTAGCCAGTGCCTAGCCTGTGCCTAGCCTGTGCCTAGCCTGTGCCTAGCCTGTGCCTAGCCTGTGCCTAGCCTGTGGCTAGCCTGTGCCTAGCCTGTGCCTAGCCTGTGGCTAGCCTGTGCCTAGCATATGCCTAGCCTGTGTCTAGCCTGTGTCTAGCCTGTGTCTAGCCTGTGTCTAGCCTGTGTCCAGCCTGTGTCTAGCCTGTGTCTAGCTTGTGTCTAGCCTGTGTCCAGCCTGTGTCTAGCCTGTGTCTAGCCTGTGTCTAGCCTGTGTCTAGCTTGTGTCTAGCCTGTGTCTAGCCTGTGTCTAGCCTGTGCCTAGCCTGAGTCTAGCCTGTGTCTATCCTGTGTCTAGCCTGTGTCTAGCCTGTGTCTAGCCTGTGTCTATCCTGTGTCTAGCCTGTGTCTAGCCTGTGTCTAGCCTGTGCCTAGCCAGTGTCTAGCCTGTGTCTAGCCTGTGCCTTGCCTGTGACTGGCATGTGACTGGCATGTGCATAGCCTGTGCCTAGCCAGTGTCTAGCCTGTGTCTAGCCTGTGCCTTGCCTGAGACTGGCATGTGCATAGCGTGTGCCTAGCCAGTGTCTAGCCTGTGTCTAGCCTGTGCCTTGCCAGAGACTGGCATGTGCATAGCCTGTGCCTAGCCAGTGTCTAGCCTGTGTCTAGCCTGTGCCTTGCCTGAGACAGGCATGTGCATAGCGTGTGCCTAGCCTGTGTCTAGCCAGTGCCTAGCCTGTGCCTAGCCTGTGCCTAGCCTGTGTCTAGCCAGTGTCTAGCCTGTGCGTTGCCTGTGACTGGCATGTGCATAGCTGTGTCTAGCCTGTGCCTTGCCTGAGACTGGCATGTGCATAGCGTGTGCCTAGCCAGTGTCTAGCCAGTGCCTAGCCTGTGCCTAGCCAGTGTCTTGCCTCTGTCTAGCCAGTGCCTTGTCTGTGCCTAGCCTGTGCCTAGCCTATGCCTAGCCAGTGTCTAGCCTGTGTCTAGCCTGTGCCTTGCCTGAGACAGGCATGTGCATAGCGTGTGCCTAGGCAGTGTCTAGCCATTGTCTGGCCGGTGTCTAGCCGGTGTCTAGCCTGTGCCTAGCCTGTGCCTAGCCTGTGACTGGCCTGTGCCTAGCCTGTGACTAGCTTGTGCCTAGCCAGTGCCTAGCCTGTGCCTAGCCTGTGCCTAGCCTGTGGCTAGCCAGTGCCTAGCCTATGCCTAGCCTGTGTCTAGCCTGTGTCTAGCCTGTGTCCAGCCTGTGTCTAGCCTGTGTCTAACCTGTGTCTAGCCTGTGTCTAGCCTTTGTCTAGCCTGTGCCTAGCCTGTGTCTAGCCTGTGTCTAGCCTGTGCCTAGCCAGTGTTTAGCCTGTGTCTAGCCTGTGCCTTGCCTGAGACTGGCATGTGCATAGCGTGTGCCTAGCCAGTGTCTAGCCTGTGCCTTGCCTGAGACAGGCATGTGCATAGCGTGTGCCTAGCCAGTGTCTAGCCAGTGCCTAGCCTGTGCCTAGCCAGTGTCTAGCCTTTGTCTAGCCTGTGCATAGCCTGTGTCTAGCCTGTGCCCAGCCAGTGTATAGCCTCTGTCTAGCCTGTGCCTAGCCAGTGTCTAGCCTTTGTCTAGCCAGTGCCTAGCCTGTGCCTTGCCTGTGCCTAGCCTGTGTCTAGCCTGTGTCCAGCCTGTGCCTTGCCTGTGACTGGCATGTGCATAGCCTATGCCTAGCCAGTGTCTAGCCTTTGTCTAGCCTGTGCCTAGCCTGTGTCTAGCCTGTGCCTAGCCTGTGCCTAGCCTGTGCCTAGCCTGTGCCTAGCCTGTGCCTAGCCTGTGCCTAGCCTGTACCTAGCCTGTGCCTAGCCTGTGTCTAGCCTGTGCCTAGCTTGTGCCTAGCCTGTGCCTAGCCTGTGCCTAGCCTGTGCCTAGCCTATACCTAGCCTGTGTGTAGCCTGTGTCTAGCCTGTGTCTAGCCTGTGTCTAGCCTGTGTCTAGCCTGTGTCTAGCCTGTGTCTAGCCTGTGCCTAGCCTGTGTCTAGCCTGTGTCTAGCCTGTGCCTTGCCTGTGACTGGCATGTGCATAGCCTGTGCCTAGCCTGTGCCTAGCCTGTGCCTAGCCTGTGCCTAGCCTGTGCCTAGCCTGTGCCTAGCCTGTGCCTAGCCTGTGCCTAGCCTGTGCCTAGCCTGAGCCTAGCCTGTGCCTAGCCTGTGCCTAGCCTGTGCCTAGCCTGTGCCTAGCCTGTGCCTAGCCTGTGCCTAGCCTGTGCCTAGCCTGTGCCTAGCCTGTGCCTAGCCTGTGCCTAGCCTGTGTCTAGCCTGTGTCTAGCCTGTGTCTAGCCTGTGCCTTGCCTGTGACTGGCATGTGCATAGCCTGTGCCTAGCCAGTGTCTAGCCTGTGTCTAGCCTGTGCCTAGCCTGTGTCTAGCCTGTGTCTAGCCTGTGCCTTGCCTGTGACTGGCATGTGCGTAGCCTGTGCCTAGCCAGTGTCTAGCCTGTGTCTAGCCTGTGCCTCGCCTTAGACTGGCATGTGCATAGCGTGTGCCTAGCCAGTGTCTAGCCAGTGCCTAGCCTGTCCCTAGCCAGTGTCTAGCCTTTGTCTAGCCAGTGCCTAGCCTGTGCCTTGCCTGTGCCTAGCCTGTGTCTAGCCTGTGTCTAGCCTGTGCCTTGCCTGTGACTGGCATGTGCACAGCCTGTGCCTAGCCAGTGTCTAGCCTGTGCCTTGCCAGTGACTAACATGTGCATAGCCTGTGCCTAGCCAGTGTCTAGCCTTTGTCTAGTCTGTGCATAGCCTGTGTCTAGCCTGTGCCTAGCCAGTGTATAGCTTCTGTCTAGCCGGTGTCTAGCCTGTGTCTAGCCTGTGCCTAGCCTGTGCCTAGCCTGTGACTGGCCTGTGCCTAGCCAGTGTCTAGCCTGTGTCTAGCCTGTGCCTTGCCTGTGACTGGCATGTGTCTAGCCTGTGTCTAGCCTGTGCCTTGCCTGTGACTGGCATGTGCACAGCCTGTGCCTAGCCAGTGTCTAGCCTGTGCCTAGCCAGTGTCTAGCCTTTGTCTAGCCAGTGCCTAGCCTGTGCCTTGCCTGTGCCTAGCCTGTGTCTAGCCTGTGTCTAGCCTGTGCCTTGCCTGTGACTGGCATGTGCATAGCCTATGCCTAGCCAGTGTCTAGCCTGTGTCTAGCCTGTGTCTAGCCTGTGCCTTGCCTGAGACAGCCATGTGCATAGCGTGTGCCTAGCCAGTGTCAAGCCAGTGCCTAGCCTGTGCCTAGCCAGTGTCTAGCCTTTGTCTAGCCAGTGCCTAGTTTGTGCCTTGCCTGTGCCTAGCCTGTGTCTAGCCTGTGCCTTGCCTGTGACTGGCATGTGCATAGCCTATGCCTAGCCAGTGTCTAGCCTTTGTCTAGCCTGTGCATAGCCTGTGTCTGGCCTGTGCCTAGCCAGTGTATAGCCTCTGTCTAGCCTGTGTCTAGTCAGTGTCTAGCCGGTGTCTAGACGGTGTCTAGCCTGTGCCTAGCCTGTGCCTAGCCTGTGACTGGCCTGTGCCTAGCCTGTGACTAGCTTGTGCCTAGCCAGTGCCTAGCCTGTGCCTAGCCTGTGCCTAGCCTGTGCCTAGCCTGTGCCTAGCCTGTGCCTAGCCTGTGGCTAGCCTGTGCCTAGCCTGTGCCTAGCCTGTGGCTAGCCTGTGCCTAGCCTATGCCTAGCCTGTGTCTAGCCTGTGTCTAGCCTGTGTCTAGCCTGTGTCTAGCCTGTGTCCAGCCTGTGTCTAGCCTGTGTCTAGCCTGTGTCTAGCCTGTGTCCAGCCTGTGTCTAGCCTGTGTCTAGCCTGTGTCTAGCCTGTGTCTAGCTTGTGTCTAGCCTGTGTCTAGCCTGTGTCTAGCCTGTGCCTAGCCTAGCCTGAGTCTAGCCTGTGTCTATCCTGTGTCTAGCCTGTGTCTAGCCTGTGTCTAGCCTGTGTCTATCCTGTGTCTAGCCTGTGTCTAGCCTGTGTCTAGCCTGTGCCTAGCCAGTGTCTAGCCTGTGTCTAGCCTGTGCCTTGCCTGTGACTGGCATGTGACTGGCATGTGCATAGCCTGTGCCTAGCCAGTGTCTAGCCTGTGTCTAGCCTGTGCCTTGCCTGAGACTGGCATGTGCATAGCGTGTGCCTAGCCAGTGTCTAGCCTGTGTCTAGCCTGTGCCTTGCCAGAGACTGGCATGTGCATAGCCTGTGCCTAGCCAGTGTCTAGCCTGTGTCTAGCCTGTGCCTTGCCTGAGACAGGCATGTGCATAGCGTGTGCCTAGCCTGTGTCTAGCCAGTGCCTAGCCTGTGCCTAGCCTGTGCCTAGCCTGTGTCTAGCCAGTGTCTAGCCTGTGCGTTGCCTGTGACTGGCATGTGCATAGCTGTGTCTAGCCTGTGCCTTGCCTGAGACTGGCATGTGCATAGCGTGTGCCTAGCCAGTGTCTAGCCAGTGCCTAGCCTGTGCCTAGCCAGTGTCTTGCCTCTGTCTAGCCAGTGCCTTGTCTGTGCCTAGCCTGTGCCTAGCCTATGCCTAGCCAGTGTCTAGCCTGTGTCTAGCCTGTGCCTTGCCTGAGACAGGCATGTGCATAGCGTGTGCCTAGGCAGTGTCTAGCCATTGTCTGGCCGGTGTCTAGCCGGTGTCTAGCCTGTGCCTAGCCTGTGCCTAGCCTGTGACTGGCCTGTGCCTAGCCTGTGACTAGCTTGTGCCTAGCCAGTGCCTAGCCTGTGCCTAGCCTGTGCCTAGCCTGTGGCTAGCCAGTGCCTAGCCTATGCCTAGCCTGTGTCTAGCCTGTGTCTAGCCTGTGTCCAGCCTGTGTCTAGCCTGTGTCTAGCCTGTGTCTAGCCTGTGTCCAGCCTGTGTCTAGCCTGTGTCTAACCTGTGTCTAGCCTGTGTCTAGCCTTTGTCTAGCCTGTGCCTAGCCTGTGTCTAGCCTGTGTCTAGCCTGTGCCTAGCCAGTGTTTAGCCTGTGTCTAGCCTGTGCCTTGCCTGAGACTGGCATGTGCATAGCGTGTGCCTAGCCAGTGTCTAGCCTGTGCCTTGCCTGAGACAGGCATGTGCATAGCGTGTGCCTAGCCAGTGTCTAGCCAGTGCCTAGCCTGTGCCTAGCCAGTGTCTAGCCTTTGTCTAGCCTGTGCATAGCCTGTGTCTAGCCTGTGCCCAGCCAGTGTATAGCCTCTGTCTAGCCTGTGTCTAGTCTGTGTCTAGCCGGTGTCCAGCCGGTGTCTAGCCTGTGCCTAGCCTGTGCCTAGCCTGTGACTGGCCTGTGCCTAGCCTGTGCCTAGCTTGTGCCTAGCCTGTGCCTAGCCTGTGCCTAGCCTGTGCCTAGCCTATACCTAGCCAGTGTCTAGCCTGTGTCTAGCCTGTGTCTAGCCTGTGCCTAGCCTGTGTCTAGCCTGTGTCTAGCCTGTGCCTTGCCTGTGACTGGCATGTGCATAGCCTGTTCCTAGCCTGTGCCTAGCCTGTGCCTAGCCTGTGCCTAGCCTGTGCCTAGCCTGTGCCTAGCCTGTGTCTAGCCTGTGCCTAGCCTGTGCCTAGCCTGTGTCTAGCCTGTGTCTAGCCTGTGCCTTGCCTGTGACTGGCATGTGCATAGCCTGTGCCTACCCAGTGTCTAGCCTGTGTCTAGCCTGTGCCTAGCCTGTATCTAGCCTGTGTCTAGCCTGTGCCTTGCCTGCGACTGGCATGTGCATAGCCTGTGCCTAGCCAGTGTCTAGCCTGTGTCTAGCCTGTGCCTTGCCTTAGACTGGCATGTGCATAGCGTGTGCCTAGCCAGTGTCTAGCCAGTGCCTAGCCTGTGCCTAGCCAGTGTCTAGCCTTTGTCTAGCCAGTGCCTAGCCTGTGCCTTGCCTGTGCCTAGCCTGTGTCTAGCCTGTGTCTAGCCTGTGCCTTGCCTGTGACTGGCATGTGCATAGCCTATGCCTAGCCAGTGTCTAGCCTGTGTCTAGCCTGTGTCTAGCCTGTGCCTTGCCTGTGACTGGCATGTGCATAGCCTATGCCCAGCCTGAGTCTAGCCTGTGTCTAGCCTGTGTTTAGCCTGTGCCTAGCCAGTGTCTAGCCTGTGTCTAGCCTGTGCCTTGCCTGTGACTGGCATGTGACTGGCATGTGCATAGCCTGTGCCTAGCCAGTGTCTAGCCTGTGTCTAGCCTGTGCCTTGCCTGAGACTGGCATGTGCATAGCGTTTGCCTAGCCAGTGTCTAGCCTGTGTCTAGCCTGTGCCTTGCCTTAGACTGGCATGTGCATAGCGTGTGCCTAGCCAGTGTCTAGCCAGTGCCTAGCCTGTGCCTAGCCAGTGTCTAGCCTTTGTCTAGCCAGTGCCTAGCCTGTGCCTTGCCTGTGCCTAGCCTGTGTCTAGCCTGTGCCTTGCCTGTGACTGGCATGTGCATAGCCTATGCCCAGCCTGAGTCTAGCCTGTGTCTAGCCTGTGTTTAGCCTGTGCCTAGCCAGTGTCTAGCCTGTGTCTAGCCTGTGCCTTGCCTGTGGCTGGCATGTGACTGGCATGTGCATAGCCTGTGCCTAGCCAGTGTCTAGCCTGTGTCTAGCCTGTGCCTTGCCTGAGACTGGCATGTGCATAGCGTGTGCCTAGCCAGTGTCTAGCCTGTGCCATGCCAGAGACTGGCATGTGCATAGCGTGTGCCTAGCCAGTGTCTAGCCTGTGTCTAGCCTGGGCCTTGCCTGAGACAGGCATGTGCATAGCGTGTGCCTAGCCTGTGTCTAGCCAGTGCCTAGCCTGTGCCTAGCCTGTGCCTAGCCTGTGTCTAGCCTGTGTCTAGCCTGTGCGTTGCCTGTGACTGGCATGTACAGAGCGTGTGCCTAGCCAGTGTCTAGCCTGTGTCTAGCCTGTGCCTTGCCTGCGACAGGCATGTGCATAGCCTGGGCCTAGCCATTGTCTTGCCTGTGTCTAGCCTGTGCCTTGCCTGTGACTGGCATGTGCATAGCCTGTGCCTAGCCAGTGTCTAGCCTGTGTCTAGCCTGTGCCTTGCCTGAGACTGGCATGTGCATTGCGTGTGCCTAGCCAGTGTCTAGCCAGTGCCTAGCCTGTGCCTAGCCAGTGTCTAGCCTTTGTCTAGCCAGTGCCTTGTCTGTGCCTAGCCTGTGCCTAGCCTGTGCCTAGCCTGTGCCTAGCCTGTGCCTAGCCTGTGTCTAGCCTGTGTCTAGCCTGTGCCTTGCCTGAGACTGGCATGTGCATAGCGTGTGCCTAGCCAGTGTCTAGCCTGTGTCTAGCCTGTGCCTTGCCTGTGACTGGCATGTACAGAGCGTGTGCCTAGCCAGTGTCTAGCCTGTGTCTAGCCTGTGCCTTGCCTGAGACAGGCATGTGCATAGCCTGTGCCTAGCCATTGTCTAGGCTGTGTCTAGCCTGTGTCTAGCCTGTGCCTAGCCTGTGCCTAGCCTGTGTCTAGCCTGTGCCTAGCCTGTGCCTAGCCTGTGCCTAGCCTGTGCCTAGCCTGTGCCTAGCCTGTGCCTAGCCTGTGCCTAGCCTGTGTCTAGCCTGTGCCTAGCTTGTGCCTAGCCTGTGTCTAGCCTGTGCCTAGCCTGTGCCTAGCCTATACCTAGCCTGTGTGTAGCCCTTGTCTAGCCTGTGTCTAGCCTGTGTCTAGCCTGTGTCTAGCCTGTGTCTAGCCTGTGTCTAGCCTGTGCCTAGCCTGTGTCTAGCCTGTGTCTAGCCTGTGCCTTGGCTGTGACTGGCATGTGCATAGCCTGTGCCTAGCCTGTGCCTAGCCTGTGCCTAGCCTGTGCCTAGCCTGTGCCTAGCCTGTGCCTAGCCTGTGCCTAGCCTGTGCCTAGCCTGTGCCTAGCCTGTGCCTAGCCTGTGCCTAGCCTGTGCCTAGCCTGTGCCTAGCCTGTGCCTAGCCTGTGCCTAGCCTGTGCCTAGCCTGTGCCTAGCCTGTGCCTAGCCTGTGCCTAGCCTCTGCCTAGCCTGTGCCTAGCCTGTGCCTAGCCTGTGCCTAGCCTGTGCCTAGCCTGTGCCTAGCCTGTGCCTAGCCTGTGCCTAGCCAGTGTCTAGCCTGTGTCTAGCCTGTGCCTTGCCTGAGACTGGCATGTGCATAGCGTGTGCCTAGCCAGTGTCTAGCCAGTGCCTAGCCTGTGCCTAGCCAGTGTCTAGCCTTTGTCTAGCCAGTGCCTAGCCTGTGCCTAGCCTGTGCCTAGCCTGTGCCTAGCCTGTGCCTAGCCTGTGCCTAGCCTGTGCCTAGCCTGTGTCTAGCCTGTGTCTAGCCTGTGCCTTGCCTGAGACTGGCATGTGCATAGCGTGTGCCTAGCCAGTGTCTAGCCAGTGCCTAGCCTGTGCCTAGCCAGTGTCTAGCCTTTGTCTAGCCAGTGCCTAGCCTGTGCCTAGCCTGTGCCTAGCCTGTGTCTAGCCTGTGCCTTGCCTGTGACTGGCATGTGCATAGCCTATGCCTAGCCAGTGTCTAGCCTTTGTCTAGCCTGTTCATAGCCTGTGTCTGGCCTGTGCCTAGCCAGTGTATAGCCTCTGTCTAGCCTGTGTCTAGTCAGTGTCTAGCCGGTGTCTAGACGATGTCTAGCCTGTGCCTAGCCTGTGCCTAGCCTGTGACTGGCCTGTGCCTAGCCTGTGCCTAGCCTGTGCCTAGCCTGTGCCTAGCCTGTGCCTAGCCTGTGGCTAGCCTGTGCCTAGCTTGTGGCTAGCCTGTGCCTAGCATATGCCTAGCCTGTGTCTAGCCTGTGTCTAGCCTGTGTCTAGCCTGTGTCTAGCCTGTGTCCAGCCTGTGTCTAGCCTGTGTCTAGCTTGTGTCTAGCCTGTGTCCAGCCTGTGTCTAGCCTGTGTCTAGCCTGTGTCTAGCCTGTGTCTAGCTTGTGTCTAGCCTGTGTCTAGCCTGTGTCTAGCCTGTGCCTAGCCTGAGTCTAGCCTGTGTCTATCCTGTGTCTAGCCTGTGCCTAGCCAGTGTCTAGCCTGTGTCTAGCCTGTGCCTTGCCTGTGACTGGCATGTGACTGGCATGTGCATAGCCTGTGCCTAGCCAGTGTCTAGCCTGTGTCTAGCCTGTGCCTTGCCTGAGACTGGCATGTGCATAGCGTGTGCCTAGCCTGTGTCTAGCCTGTGCCTTGCCAGAGACTGGCATGTGCATAGCCTGTGCCTAGCCAGTGTCTAGCCTGTGTCTAGCCTGTGCCTTGCCTGAGACAGGCATGTGCATAGCGTGTGCCTAGCCTGTGTCTAGCCAGTGCCTAGCCTGTGCCTAGCCTGTGCCTAGCCTGTGTCTAGCCAGTGTCTAGCCTGTGCGTTGCCTGTGTCTGGCATGTGCATAGCTGTGTCTAGCCTGTGCCTTGCCTGAGACTGGCATGTGCATAGCGTGTGCCTAGCCAGTGTCTAGCCTGTGCCTAGCCTGTGCCTAGCCAGTGTCTTGCCTCTGTCTAGCCAGTGCCTTGTCTGTGCCTAGCCTGTGCCTAGCCTATGCCTAGCCAGTGTCTAGCCTGTGTCTAGCCTGTGCCTTGCCTGAGACAGGCATGTGCATAGCGTGTGCCTAGGCAGAGTCTAGCCATTGTCTGGCCTGTGTCTAGCCTGTGCCTAGCCTGTGCCTAGCCTGTGCCTAGCCTGTGCCTAGCCTGTGGCTAGCCAGTGCCTAGCCTATGCCTAGCCTGTGTCTAGCCTGTGTCTAGCCTGTGTCCAGCCTGTGTCTAGCCTGTGTCTAGCCTGTGTCTAGCCTGTGTCCAGCCTGTGTCTAGCCTGTGTCTAGCCTGTGTCTAGCCTGTGTCTAGCCTTTGTCTAGCCTGTGCCTAGCCTGTGTCTAGCCTGTGTCTAGCCTGTGCCTAGCCAGTGTTTAGCCTGTGTCTAGCCTGTGCCTTGCCTGAGACTGGCATGTGCATAGCGTGTGCCTAGCCAGTGTCTAGCCTGTGCCTTGCCTGAGACAGGCATGTGCATAGCGTGTGCCTAGCCAGTGTCTAGCCAGTGCCTAGCCTGTGCCTAGGCAGTGTCTAGCCTTTGTCTAGCCTGTGCATAGCCTGTGTCTAGCCTGTGCCCAGCCAGTGTATAGCCTCTGTCTAGCCTGTGTCTAGTCTGTGTCTAGCCGGTGTCCAGCCGGTGTCTAGCCTGTGCCTAGCCTGTGACTGGCCTGTGCCTAGCCTGTGCCTAGCTTGTGCCTAGCCTGTGCCTAGCCTGTGCCTAGCCTGTGCCTAGCCTGTGGCTAGCCTGTGCCTAGCCTATACCTAGCCAGTGTCTAGCCTGTGTCTAGCCTGTGTCTAGCCTGTGTCTAGCCTGTGCCTAGCCTGTGTCTAGCCTGTGTCTAGCCTGTGCCTTGCCTGTGACTGGCATGTGCATAGCCTGTTCCTAGCCTGTGCCTAGCCTGTGCCTAGCCTGTGCCTAGCCTGTGCCTAGCCTGTGCCTAGCCTGTGCCTAGCCTGTGCCTAGCCTGTGCCTAGCCTGTGCCTAGCCTGTGCCTAGCCTGTGCCTAGCCTGTGTCTAGCCTGTGTCTAGCCTGTGCCTTGCCTGTGACTGGCATGTGCATAGCCTGTGCCTACCCAGTGTCTAGCCTGTGTCTAGCCTGTGCCTAGCCTGTATCTAGCCTGTGTCTAGCCTGTGCCTTGCCTGCGACTGGCATGTGCATAGCCTGTGCCTAGCCAGTGTCTAGCCTGTGTCTAGCCTGTGCCTTGCCTTAGACTGGCATGTGCATAGCGTGTGCCTAGCCAGTGTCTAGCCAGTGCCTAGCCTGTGCCTAGCCAGTGTCTAGCCTTTGTCTAGCCAGTGCCTAGCCTGTGCCTTGCCTGTGCCTAGCCTGTGTCTAGCCTGTGTCTAGCCTGTGCCTTGCCTGTGACTGGCATGTGCATAGCCTATGCCTAGCAAGTGTCTAGCCTGTGTCTAGCCTGTGTCTAGCCTATGCCTTGCCTGTGACTGGCATGTGCATAGCCTATGCCCAGCCTGAGTCTAGCCTGTGTCTAGCCTGTGTTTAGCCTGTGCCTAGCCAGTGCCTAGCCAGTGTCTAGCCTGTGTCTAGCCTGTGCCTTGCCTGTGACTGGCATGTGACTGGCATGTGCATAGCCTGTGCCTAGCCAGTGTCTAGCCTGTGTCTAGCCTGTGCCTTGCCTGAGACTGGCATGTGCATAGCGTTTGCCTAGCCAGTGTCTAGCCTGTGTCTAGCCTGTGCCTTGCCTTAGACTGGCATGTGCATAGCGTGTGCCTAGCCAGTGTCTAGCCAGTGTCTAGCCAGTGCCTAGCCTGTGCCTAGCCAGTGTCTAGCCTTTGTCTAGCCAGTGCCTAGCCTGTGCCTTGCCTGTGCCTAGCCTGTGTCTAGCCTGTGTCTAGCCTGTGCCTTGCCTGTGACTGGCATGTGCATAGCCTATGCCCAGCCTGAGTCTAGCCTGTGTCTAGCCTGTGTTTAGCCTGTGCCTAGCCAGTGTCTAGCCTGTGTCTAGCCTGTGCCTTGCCTGTGACTGGCATGTGACTGGCATGTGCATAGCCTGTGCCTAGCCAGTGTCTAGCCTGTGTCTAGCCTGTGCCTTGCCTGAGACTGGCATGTGCATAGCGTGTGCCTAGCCAGTGTCTAGCCTGTGCCATGCCAGAGACTGGCATGTGCATAGCGTGTGCCTAGCCAGTGTCTAGCCTGTGTCTAGCCTGGGCCTTGCCTGAGACAGGCATGTGCATAGCGTGTGCCTAGCCTGTGTCTAGCCAGTGCCTAGCCTGTGCCTAGCCTGTGCCTAGCCTGTGCCTAGCCTGTGTCTAGCCTGTGTCTAGCCTGTGCGTTGCCTGTGACTGGCATGTACAGAGCGTGTGCCTCAGCCAGTGTCTAGCCTGTGTCTAGCCTGTGCCTTGCCTGCGACAGGCATGTGCATAGCCTGGGCCTAGCCATTGTCTTGCCTGTGTCTAGCCTGTGCCTTGCCTGTGACTGGCATGTGCATAGCCTGTGCCTAGCCAGTGTCTAGCCTGTGTCTAGCCTGTGCCTTGCCTGAGACTGGCATGTGCATTGCGTGTGCCTAGCCAGTGTCTAGCCAGTGCCTAGCCTGTGCCTAGCCAGTGTCTAGCCTTTGTCTAGCCAGTGCCTTGTCTGTGCCTAGCCTGTGCCTAGCCTGTGCCTAGCCTGTGCCTAGCCTGTGCCTAGCCTGTGTCTAGCCTGTGTCTAGCCTGTGCCTTGCCTGAGACTGGCATGTGCATAGCGTGTGCCTAGCCAGTGTCTAGCCTGTGTCTAGCCTGTGCCTTGCCAGAGACTGGCATGTACAGAGCGTGTGCCTAGCCAGTGTCTAGCCTGTGTCTAGCCTGTGCCTTGCCTGAGACAGGCATGTGCATAGCCTGTGCCTAGCCATTGTCTAGGCTGTGTCTAGCCTGTGTCTAGCCTGTGCCTAGCCTGTGCCTAGCCTGTGTCTAGCCTGTGCCTAGCCTGTGCCTAGCCTGTGCCTAGCCTGTGCCTAGCCTGTGCCTAGCCTGTGCCTAGCCTGTGCCTAGCCTGTGTCTAGCCTGTGCCTAGCTTGTGCCTAGCCTGTGTCTAGCCTGTGCCTAGCCTGTGCCTAGCCTATACCTAGCCTGTGTGTAGCCCTTGTCTAGCCTGTGTCTAGCCTGTGTCTAGCCTGTGTCTAGCCTGTGTCTAGCCTGTGTCTAGCCTGTGCCTAGCCTGTGTCTAGCCTGTGTCTAGCCTGTGCCTTGGCTGTGACTGGCATGTGCATAGCCTGTGCCTAGCCTGTGCCTAGCCTGTGCCTAGCCTGTGCCTAGCCTGTGCCTAGCCTGTGCCTAGCCTGTGCCTAGCCTGTGCCTAGCCTGTGCCTAGCCTGTGCCTAGCCTGTGCCTAGCCTGTGCCTAGCCTGTGCCTAGCCTGTGCCTAGCCTGTGCTTAGCCTGTGCCTAGCCTGTGCCTAGCCTGTGCCTAGCCTGTGCCTAGCCTGTGCCTAGCCTGTGCCTAGCCTGTGCCTAGCCTGTGCCTAGCCTGTGCCTAGCCTGTGCCTAGCCTGTGCCTAGCCAGTGTCTAGCCTGTGTCTAGCCTGTGCCTTGCCTGAGACTGGCATGTGCATTGCGTGTGCCTAGCCAGTGTCTAGCCAGTGCCTAGCCTGTGCCTAGCCAGTGTCTAGCCTTTGTCTAGCCAGTGCCTTGTCTGTGCCTAGCCTGTGCCTAGCCTGTGCCTAGCCTGTGCCTAGCCTGTGCCTAGCCTGTGCCTAGCCTGTTTCTAGCCTGTGTCTAGCCTGTGCCTTGCCTGAGACTGGCATGTGCATAGCGTGTGCCTAGCCAGTGTCAAGCCAGTGCCTAGCCTGTGCCTAGCCAGTGTCTAGCCTTTGTCTAGCCAGTGCCTAGTTTGTGCCTTGCCTGTGCCTAGCCTGTGTCTAGCCTGTGCCTTGCCTGTGACTGGCATGTGCATAGCCTATGCCTAGCCAGTGTCTAGCCTTTGTCTAGCCTGTTCATAGCCTGTGTCTGGCCTGTGCCTAGCCAGTGTATAGCCTCTGTCTAGCCTGTGTCTAGTCAGTGTCTAGCCGGTGTCTAGACGATGTCTAGCCTGTGCCTAGCCTGTGCCTAGCCTGTGACTGGCCTGTGCCTAGCCTGTGCCTAGCCTGTGCCTAGCCTGTGCCTAGCCTGTGCCTAGCCTGTGGCTAGCCTGTGCCTAGCCTGTGGCTAGCCTGTGCCTAGCATATGCCTAGCCTGTGTCTAGCCTGTGTCTAGCCTGTGTCTAGCCTGTGTCTAGCCTGTGTCCAGCCTGTGTCTAGCCTGTGTCTAGCTTGTGTCTAGCCTGTGTCCAGCCTGTGTCTAGCCTGTGTCTAGCCTGTGTCTAGCCTGTGTCTAGCTTGTGTCTAGCCTGTGTCTAGCCTGTGTCTAGCCTGTGCCTAGCCTGAGTCTAGCCTGTGTCTATCCTGTGTCTAGCCTGTGCCTAGCCAGTGTCTAGCCTGTGTCTAGCCTGTGCCTTGCCTGTGACTGGCATGTGACTGGCATGTGCATAGCCTGTGCCTAGCCAGTGTCTAGCCTGTGTCTAGCCTGTGCCTTGCCTGAGACTGGCATGTGCATAGCGTGTGCCTAGCCTGTGTCTAGCCTGTGCCTTGCCTGAGACTGGCATGTGCATAGCCTGTGCCTAGCCAGTGTCTAGCCTGTGTCTAGCCTGTGCCTTGCCTGAGACAGGCATGTGCATAGCGTGTGCCTAGCCTGTGTCTAGCCTGTGCCTAGCCTGTGCCTAGCCTGTGCCTAGCCTGTGTCTAGCCAGTGTCTAGCCTGTGCGTTGCCTGTGTCTGGCATGTGCATAGCTGTGTCTAGCCTGTGCCTTGCCTGAGACTGGCATGTGCATAGCGTGTGCCTAGCCAGTGTCTAGCCTGTGCCTAGCCTGTGCCTAGCCAGTGTCTTGCCTCTGTCTAGCCAGTGCCTTGTCTGTGCCTAGCCTGTGCCTAGCCTATGCCTAGCCAGTGTCTAGCCTGTGTCTAGCCTGTGCCTTGCCTGAGACAGGCATGTGCATAGCGTGTGCCTAGGCAGAGTCTAGCCATTGTCTGGCCTGTGTCTAGCCTGTGCCTAGCCTGTGCCTAGCCTGTGCCTAGCCTGTGACTGGCCTGTGCCTAGCCTGTGACTAGCTTGTGCCTAGCCTGTGCCTAGCCTGTGCCTAGCCTGTGCCTAGCCTGTGGCTAGCCAGTGCCTAGCCTATGCCTAGCCTGTGTCTAGCCTGTGTCTAGCCTGTGTCCAGCCTGTGTCTAGCCTGTGTCTAGCCTGTGTCTAGGCCTGTGTCCAGCCTGTGTCTCAGCCTGTGTCTAGCCTGTGTCTAGCCTGTGTCTAGCCTGTGTCTAGCCTGTGCCTAGCCTGTGTCTAGCCTGTGTCTAGCCTGTGCCTAGCCAGTGTTTAGCCTGTGTCTAGCCTGTGCCTTGCCTGAGACTGGCATGTGCATAGCGTGTGCCTAGCCAGTGTCTAGCCTGTGCCTTGCCTGAGACAGGCATGTGCATAGCGTGTGCCTAGCCAGTGTCTAGCCAGTGCCTAGCCTGTGCCTAGGCAGTGTCTAGCCTTTGTCTAGCCTGTGCATAGCCTGTGTCTAGCCTGTGCCCAGCCAGTGTATAGCCTCTGTCTAGCCTGTGTCTAGTCTGTGTCTAGCCGGTGTCCAGCCGGTGTCTAGCCTGTGCCTAGCCTGTGACTGGCCTGTGCCTAGCCTGTGCCTAGCTTGTGCCTAGCCTGTGCCTAGCCTGTGCCTAGCCTGTGCCTAGCCTGTGGCTAGCCTGTGCCTAGCCTATACCTAGCCTGTGTCTAGCCTGTGTCTAGCCTGTGTCTAGCCTGTGTCTAGCCTGTGCCTAGCCTGTGTCTAGCCTGTGTCTAGCCTGTGCCTTGCCTGTGACTGGCATGTGCATAGCCTGTTCCTAGCCTGTGCCTAGCCTGTGCCTAGCCTGTGCCTAGCCTGTGCCTAGCCTGTGCCTAGCCTGTGCCTAGCCTGTGCCTAGCCTGTGCCTAGCCTGTGCCTAGCCTGTGCCTAGCCTGTGTCTAGCCTGTGTCTAGCCTGTGCCTTGCCTGTGACTGGCATGTGCATAGCCTGTGCCTACCCAGTGTCTAGCCTGTGTCTAGCCTGTGCCTAGCCTGTATCTAGCCTGTGTCTAGCCTGTGCCTTGCCTGCGACTGGCATGTGCATAGCCTGTGCCTAGCCAGTGTCTAGCCTGTGTCTAGCCTGTGCCTTGCCTTAGACTGGCATGTGCATAGCGTGTGCCTAGCCAGTGTCTAGCCAGTGCCTAGCCTGTGCCTAGCCAGTGTCTAGCCTTTGTCTAGCCAGTGCCTAGCCTGTGCCTTGCCTGTGCCTAGCCTGTGTCTAGCCTGTGTCTAGCCTGTGCCTTGCCTGTGACTGGCATGTGCATAGCCTATGCCTAGCAAGTGTCTAGCCTGTGTCTAGCCTGTGTCTAGCCTATGCCTTGCCTGTGACTGGCATGTGCATAGCCTATGCCCAGCCTGAGTCTAGCCTGTGTCTAGCCTGTGTTTAGCCTGTGCCTAGCCAGTGCCTAGCCAGTGTCTAGCCTGTGTCTAGCCTGTGCCTTGCCTGTGACTGGCATGTGACTGGCATGTGCATAGCCTGTGCCTAGCCAGTGTCTAGCCTGTGTCTAGCCTGTGCCTTGCCTGAGACTGGCATGTGCATAGCGTTTGCCTAGCCAGTGTCTAGCCTGTGTCTAGCCTGTGCCTTGCCTTAGACTGGCATGTGCATAGCGTGTGCCTAGCCAGTGTCTAGCCAGTGTCTAGCCAGTGCCTAGCCTGTGCCTAGCCAGTGTCTAGCCTTTGTCTAGCCAGTGCCTAGCCTGTGCCTTGCCTGTGCCTAGCCTGTGTCTAGCCTGTGTCTAGCCTGTGCCTTGCCTGTGACTGGCATGTGCATAGCCTATGCCCAGCCTGAGTCTAGCCTGTGTCTAGCCTGTGTTTAGCCTGTGCCTAGCCAGTGTCTAGCCTGTGTCTAGCCTGTGCCTTGCCTGTGACTGGCATGTGACTGGCATGTGCATAGCCTGTGCCTAGCCAGTGTCTAGCCTGTGTCTAGCCTGTGCCTTGCCTGAGACTGGCATGTGCATAGCGTGTGCCTAGCCAGTGTCTAGCCTGTGCCATGCCAGAGACTGGCATGTGCATAGCGTGTGCCTAGCCAGTGTCTAGCCTGTGTCTAGCCTGGGCCTTGCCTGAGACAGGCATGTGCATAGCGTGTGCCTAGCCTGTGTCTAGCCAGTGCCTAGCCTGTGCCTAGCCTGTGCCTAGCCTGTGTCTAGCCTGTGTCTAGCCTGTGCGTTGCCTGTGACTGGCATGTACAGAGCGTGTGCCTAGCCAGTGTCTAGCCTGTGTCTAGCCTGTGCCTTGCCTGCGACAGGCATGTGCATAGCCTGGGCCTAGCCATTGTCTAGCCTGTGTCTAGCCTGTGCCTTGCCTGTGACTGGCATGTGCATAGCCTGTGCCTAGCCAGTGTCTAGCCTGTGTCTAGCCTGTGCCTTGCCTGAGACTGGCATGTGCATAGCGTGTGCCTAGCCAGTGTCTAGCCAGTGCCTAGCCTGTGCCTAGCCAGTGTCTAGCCTTTGTCTAGCCAGTGCCTAGCCTGTGCCTTGCCTGTGCCTAGCCTGTGTCTAGCCTGTGTCTAGCCTGTGCCTAGCCAGTGTCTAGCCAGTGCCTAGCCTGTGCCTAGCCAGTGTCTAGCCTTTGTCTAGCCAGTGCCTAGCCTGTGCCTTGCCTGTGCCTAGCCTGTGTCTAGCCTGTGTCTAGCCTGTGCCTTGCCTGTGACTGGCATGTGCATAGCCTATGCCTAGCCAGTGTCTAGCCTGTGTCTAGCCTGTGTCTAGCCTATGCCTTGCCTGTGACTGGCATGTGCATAGCCTATGCCCAGCCTGAGTCTAGCCTGTGTCTAGCCTGTGTTTAGCCTGTGCCTAGCCAGTGTCTAGCCAGTGTCTAGCCTGTGTCTAGCCTGTGCCTTGCCTGTGACTGGCATGTGACTGGCATGTGCATAGCCTGTGCCTAGCCAGTGTCTAGCCTGTGTCTAGCCTGTGCCTTGCCTGAGACTGGCATGTGCATAGCGTTTGCCTAGCCAGTGTCTAGCCTGTGTCTAGCCTGTGCCTTGCCTTAGACTGGCATGTGCATAGCGTGTGCCTAGCCAGTGTCTAGCCAGTGCCTAGCCTGTGCCTAGCCAGTGTCTAGCCTTTGTCTAGCCAGTGCCTAGCCTGTGCCTTGCCTGTGCCTAGCCTGTGTCTAGCCTGTGTCTAGCCTGTGCCTTGCCTGTGACTGGCATGTGCATAGCCTATGCCCAGCCTGAGTCTAGCCTGTGTCTAGCCTGTGTTTAGCCTGTGCCTAGCCAGTGTCTAGCCTGTGTCTAGCCTGTGCCTTGCCTGTGACTGGCATGTGACTGGCATGTGCATAGCCTGTGCCTAGCCAGTGTCTAGCCTGTGTCTAGCCTGTGCCTTGCCTGAGACTGGCATGTGCATAGCGTGTGCCTAGCCAGTGTCTAGCCTGTGCCATGCCAGAGACTGGCATGTGCATAGCGTGTGCCTAGCCAGTGTCTAGCCTGTGTCTAGCCTGGGCCTTGCCTGAGACAGGCATGTGCATAGCGTGTGCCTAGCCTGTGTCTAGCCAGTGCCTAGCCTGTGCCTAGCCTGTGCCTAGCCTGTGTCTAGCCTGTGTCTAGCCTGTGCGTTGCCTGTGACTGGCATGTACAGAGCGTGTGCCTAGCCAGTCTCTAGCCTGTGTCTAGCCTGTGCCTTGCCTGCGACAGGCATGTGCATAGCCTGGGCCTAGCCATTGTCTAGCCTGTGTCTAGCCTGTGCCTTGCCTGTGACTGGCATGTGCATAGCCTGTGCCTAGCCAGTGTCTAGCCTGTGTCTAGCCTGTGCCTTGCCTGAGACTGGCATGTGCATTGCGTGTGCCTAGCCAGTGTCTAGCCAGTGCCTAGCCTGTGCCTAGCCAGTGTCTAGCCTTTGTCTAGCCAGTGCCTTATCTGTGCCTAGCCTTTGCCTAGCCTGTGCCTAGCCTGTGCCTAGCCTGTGCCTAGCCTGTGTCTAGCCTGTGTCTAGCCTGTGCCTTGCCTGAGACTGGCATGTGCATAGCGTGTGCCTAGCCAGTGTCTAGCCTGTGTCTAGCCTGTGCCTTGCCAGAGACTGGCATGTACAGAGCCTGTGCATAGCCAGTGTCTAGCCTGTGTCTAGCCTGTGCCTTGCCTGAGACAGGCATGTGCATAGCCTGTGCCTAGCCATTGTCTAGCCTGTGTCTAGCCTGTGCCTTGCCTGTGACTGGCATGTGACTGGCATGTGCATAGCCTGTGCCTAGCCAGTGTCTAGCCTGTGTCTAGCCTGTGCCTTGCCTGAGACTGGCATGTGCATAGCGTGTGCCTAGCCAGTGTCTAGCCTGTGTCTAGCCTGTGCCTTGCCTGAGACAGGCATGTGCATAGCGTGTGCCTAGCCTGTGCCTTGCCTGTGACTGGCATGTGCATAGCCTATGCCTAGCCAGTGTCTAGCCTGTGTCTAGCCTGTGCCTTGCCTGAGACAGGCATGTGCATAGCGTGTGCCTAGGCAGTGTCTAGCCAGTGCCTAGCCTGTGCCTAGCCAGTGTCTAGCCTTTGTCTAGCCTGTGTATAGCCTGTGTCTAGCCTGTGCCTAGCCAGTGTATAGCCTCTGTCTAGCCTGTGTCTAGTCAGTGTCTAGCCGGTGTCTAGCCGGTGTCTAGCCTGTGCCTAGCCTGTGCCTAGTCTGTGACTGGCCTGTGCCTAGCCTGTGACTAGCTTGTGCCTAGCCAGTGCCTAGCCTATGCCTAGCCTGTGCCTAGCCTGTGGCTAGCCTGTGCCTAGCCTATGCCTAGCCTGTGTCTAGCCTGTGTCTAGCCTGTGTCTAGCCTGTGTCCAGCCTGTGTCTAGCCTGTGTCTAGCCTGTGTCTAGCCTGTGTCCAGCCTGTGTCTAGCCTGTGTCTAGCCTGTGTCTAGCCTGTGTCTAGCCTGTGTCTAGCCTGTGTCTAGCCTGTGTCTAGCCTTTTGTCTCAGCCTGTGCCTAGCCTGTGTCTAGCCTGTGTCTAGCCTGTGTCTAGCCTGTTTCTAGCCTGTGTCTAGCCTGTGTCTAGCCTGTGTCTAGCTTGTGTCTAGCCTGTGTCTAGCCTCTGTCTAGCCTGTGCCTAGCCTGTGTCTAGCCTGTGTCTAGCCTGTGTCTAGCCTGTGTCTAGCCTGTGTCTAGCCTGTGTCTAGCCTGTGTCTATCCTGTGTCTAGCCTGTGCCTAGCCAGTGTCTAGCCTGTGTCTAGCCTGTGCCTTGCCTGTGACTGGCATGTGACTGGCATGTGCATAGCCTGTGCCTAGCCAGTGTCTAGCCTGTGACTAGCCTGTGCCTTGCCTGAGACTGGCATGTGCATAGCGTTTGCCTAGCCAGTGTCTAGCCTGTGTCTAGCCTGTGCCTTGCCAGAGACTGGCATGTGCATAGCGTGTGCCTGGCCAGTGTCTAGCCAGTGCCTAGCCTGTGCCTAGCCTGTGTCTAGCCTGTGCCTTGCCTGTGACTGGGATGTGCATAGCCTGTGCCTAGCCAGTGTCTAGCCTGTGTCTAGCCTGTGCCTTGCCTGAGACTAACATGTGCATAGCGTGTGCCTAGCCAGTGTCTAGCCAGTGCCTAGCCTGTGCCTAGCCTGTGCCTAGCCTGTGTCTAGCCAGTGTCTAGCCTGTGCCTTGCCTGTGACTTGCATGTGCATAGCCTGTGCCTAGCCTGTGTCTAGCCTGTGCCTTGCCTGAGACAGGCATGTGCATAGCGTGTGCCTAGCCAGTGTCTAGCCAGTGCGTAGCCTGTGCCTAGCCAGTGTCTAGCCTTTGTCTAGCCTGTGCATAGCCTGTGTCTAGCCTGTGCCTAGCCAGTGTATAGCCTCTGTCTAGCCTGTGTCTAGTCTGTGTCTAGCCGGTGTCCAGCCGGTGTCTAGCCTGTGCCTAGCCTGTGCCTAGCCTGTGACTGGCCTGTGCCTAGCCTGTGCCTAGCCTGTGCCTAGCCTGTGCCTAGCCTGTGGCTAGCCTGTGCCTAGCCTACACCTAGCCTGTGTCTAGCCTGTGTCTAGCCTGTGTCTAGCCTGTGTCTAGCCTGTGCCAAGCCTGTGTCTAGCCTGTGTCTAGTCTGTGCCTTGCTTGTGACTGGCATGTGCATAGCCTGTGCCTAGCCAGTGTCTAGCCTCTGTCTAGCCTGTTCCTTGCCTGAAACAGGCATGTGCATAGCGTGTGCCTAGCCAGTGTCTAGCCAGTGCCTAGCCTGTGCCTAGCCTGTGCCTAGCCTGTGTCTAGCCTGTGTCTAGCCTGTGCCTTGCCTGTGACTGGCATGTGCATAGCCTGTGCCTAGCCTGTGTCTAGCCTATGTCTAGCCTGTGCCTTGCCTGAGACAGGCATGTGCATAGCGTGTGCCTAGCCAGTGTCTAGCCAGTGTCTAGCCAGTGCCTAGCCTTTGCCTAGCCAGTGTCTTGCCTCTGTCTAGCCTCTGTCTAGCCTGTGTCTAGTCAGTCGGTAGCCGGTGTCTAGCCGGTGTCTAGCCTGTGCCTGGCCTGTGCCTAGCCTGTGCCTAGCCTGTGCCTAGCCTGTGCCTAGCCTGTGGCTAGCCTGTGCCTAGCCTACACCTAGCCTGTGTCTAGCCTGTGCCTAGCCTGTGACTGGCCTGTGCCTAGCCTGTGCCTAGCTTGTGCCTAGCCTGTGCCTAGCCTGTGCCTAGCCTGTGCCTAGCCTGTGCCTAGCCTGTGCCTAGCCTGTGCCTAGCCTGTGGCTAGCCTGTGGCTAGCCTGTGCCTAGCCTACACCTAGCCTGTGTCTAGCCTGTGTCTAGCCTGTGTCTAGCCTGTGCCCAGCCTGTGTCTAGCCTGTGTCTAGCCTGTGCCTTGCCTGTGACTGGCATGTGCATAGCCTGTGCCTAGCCAGTGTCTAGCCTGTGTCTAGCCTGTGCCTTGCCTGAGACTGGCATGTGCATAGCGTGTGCCTAGCCAGTGTCTAGCCAGTGCCTAGCCTGTGCCTAGCCAGTGTCTAGCCTTTGTCTAGCCTGTGTCTAGCCTGTGTCTAGCCTGTGCCTTGCCTGTGACTGGCATGTGCACAGCGTGTGCCTAGCCAGTGTCTAGCCAGTGCCTAGCTTGTGCCTGGCCAGTGTCCAGCATTTGTCTAGCCTGTGTCTAGCCTGTTCCTAGCCAGCGTATAGCCTGTGCCTAGCCAGTGTCTAGCCTGTGCCCAGCCAGTGTCTAGCCTGTGTCTAGCCTGTGCCTAGCCAGTTTCTAGCTTGTGTCTAGCCTGTGCTTTGCCAGTGTCTAGTCTCTGCCAATCCAGTGTCTAGCCTGTGCCTAGCCAGTGTCTAGCCTGAGTCTAGCCTGTGCCTTGCCAGTGACTGGCATGTGCATAGCCTGTGCCTAGCCAGTGTCTAACCTGTGCCTAGCCAGTGTCTAACCTGTGTCTAGCCTGTGCCTAGCCTGTGCCTAGCCTGTGCCCAGCCTGTGCCTAGCCTGTGCCTAGCCTGTGCCTAGCCTGTGCCTAGCCTGTGCCTAGCCTGTGCCTAGCCTGTGCCTAGCCTGTGCCTAGCCTGTGCCTAGCCTGTGCCTAGCCTGTGCCTAGACTGTGCCTAGCCTGTGTCTAGCCTGTGTCTAGCCTGTGCCTTGCCTGAGACTGGCATGTGCATAGCCTGTGCCTAGCCAGTGTTTAGCCTGTGTCTAGCCTGTGCCTTGCCTGAGACTGGCATGTGCATAGCGTGTGCCTAGCCAGTGTCTGGCCTGTGCCTTGCCTGTGACTGGCATGTGCATAGCCTGTTCGTAGCCTGTGTCTAGCCTGTGTCTAGCCTGTGCCAAGCCTGTGTCTAGCCTGTGTCTAGTCTGTGCCTTGCCTGAGACTGGCATGTGCATAGCCTGTGCCTAGCCAGTGTTTAGCCTGTGCCTAGCCAGTGTCTAGCCAGTGCCTAGCCTGTGCCTAGCCAGTGTCTAGCCTTTGTCTAGCCTGTGCATAGCCTGTGTCTAGCCTGTGCCTAGCCAGTGTATAGCCTCTGTCTAGCCTGTGTCTAGTCTGTGTCTAGCCGGTGTCCAGCCGGTGTCTAGCCTGTGCCTAGCCTGTGCCTAGCCTGTGACTGGCCTGTGCCTAGCCTGTGCCTAGCTTGTGCCTAGCCTGTGCCTAGCCTGTGCCTAGCCTGTGCCTAGCCTGTGCCTAGCCTGTGCCTAGCCTGTGGCTAGCCTGTGCCTAGCCTATGCCTAGCCTGTGTCTAGCCTGTGCCTAGCCTGTGACTGGCCTGTGCCTAGCCTGTGCCTAGCTTGTGCCTAGCCTGTGCCTAGCCTGTGCCTAGCCTGTGCCTAGCCTGTGCCTAGCCTGTGCCTAGCCTGTGCCTAGCCTGTGCCTAGCCTGTGGCTAGCCTGTGGCTAGCCTGTGCCTAGCCTACACCTAGCCTGTGTCTAGCCTGTGTCTAGCCTGTGTCTAGCCTGTGCCCAGCCTGTGCCTAGCCTGTGCCTAGCCTGTGCCTAGCCTGTGCCTAGCCTGTGCCTAGCCTGTGCCTAGACTGTGCCTAGCCTGTGTCTAGCCTGTGTCTAGCCTGTGCCTTGCCTGAGACTGGCATGTGCATAGCCTGTGCCTAGCCAGTGTTTAGCCTGTGTCTAGCCTGTGCCTTGCCTGAGACTGGCATGTGCATAGCGTGTGCCTAGCCAGTGTCTGGCCTGTGCCTTGCCTGTGACTGGCATGTGCATAGCCTGTTCGTAGCCTGTGTCTAGCCTGTGTCTAGCCTGTGCCAAGCCTGTGTCTAGCCTGTGTCTAGTCTGTGCCTTGCTTGTGACTGGCATGTGCATAGCCTGTGCCTAGCCAGTGTCTAGCCTCTGTCTAGCCTGTTCCTTGCCTGAAACAGGCATGTGCATAGCGTGTGCCTAGCCAGTGTCTAGCCAGTGCCTAGCCTGTGCCTAGCCAGTGTCTAGCCTTTGTCTAGCCTGTGCATAGCCTGTGTCTAGCCTGTGCCTAGCCAGTGTATAGCCTCTGTCTAGCCTGTGTCTAGTCTGTGTCTAGCCGGTGTCCAGCCGGTGTCTAGCCTGTGCCTAGCCTGTGCCTAGCCTGTGACTGGCCTGTGCCTTGCCTGTGCCTAGCTTGTGCCTAGCCTGTGCCTAGCCTGTGCCTAGCCTGTGCCTAGCCTGTGCCTAGCCTGTGCCTAGCCTGTGGCTAGCCTGTGCCTAGCCTATACCTAGCCTGTGTCTAGCCTGTGTCTAGCCTGTGTCTAGCCTGTGTCTAGCCTGTGTCTAGCCTGTGTCCAGCCTGTGTCTAGCCTGTGTCTAGCCTGTGTCTAGCCTGTGTCTAGCCTGTGTCTAGCCTTTGTCTAGCCTGTGCCTAGCCTGTGTCTAGCCTGTGTCTAGCCTGTGTCTAGCCTGTGTCTAGCCTGTGTCTAGCCTGTGTCTAGCCTGTTTCTAGCCTGTGTCTAGCCTGTGTCTAGCCTGTGTCTAGCTTGTGCCTAGCCTGTGTCTAGCCTGTGTCTAGCCTGTGCCTAGCCTGAGTCTAGCCTGTGTCTAGCCTGTGTCTAGCCTGTGTCTAGCCTGTGTCTAGCCTGTGTCTAGCCTGTGTCTAGCCTGTGTCTAGCCTGTGTCTAGCCTGTGCCTAGCCAGTGTCTAGCCTGTGCCTAGCCTGTGCCTTGCCTGTGACTGGCATGTGTCTGGCATGTGCATAGCCTTTGCCTAGCCAGTGTCTAGCCTGTGTCTAGCCTGTGCCTTGCCTGAGACTGGCATGTGCACAGCGTGTGCCTAGCCAGTGTCTAGCCTGTGTCTAGCCTGTGTCTAGCCTGTGCCTTGCCAGAGACAGGCATGTGCATAGCGTGTGCCTAGCCTGTGTCTAGCCAGTGCCTAGCCTGTGCCTAGCCTGTGCCTAGCCTGTGCCTAGCCTGTGCCTAGCCTGTGCCTAGCCTGTGCCTAGCCTGTGTCTAGCCTGTGTCTAGCCTGTGCCTTGCCTGAGACAGGCATGTGCATAGCGTGTGCCTAGCCTGTGTCTAGCCAGTGCCTAGCCTGTGCCTAGCCTGTGCCTAGCCTGTGCCTAGCCTGTGCCTAGCCTGTGCCTAGCCTGTGCCTAGCCTGTGTCTAGCCTGTGTCTAGCCTGTGCGTTGCCTGTGACTGGCATGTGCATAGCCTGTGCCTAGCCTGTGTCTAGCCTGTGTCTAGCCTGTGTCTAGCCTGTGCCTAGCCTGTGTCTAGCCTGTGTCTAGCCTGTGCCTTGCCTGTGACTGGCATTAGCATAGCCTGTGCCTAGCCAGTGTCTAGCCTGTGTCTAGCCTGTGCCTTGCCTAAGACAGGCATGTGCATAGCGTGTGCCTAGGCAGTGTCTAGCCAGTGCCTAGACTGTGCCTAGCCAGTGTCTAGCCTTTGTCTAGCCTGTGCATAGCCTGTGTCTAGCCTGTGCCTAGCCAGTGTATAGCCTCTGTCCAGCCTTTGTCTAGCCTGTGTCTAGCCTGTTCCTAGCCAGCGTATAGCCTGTGCCTAGCCAGTGTCTAGCCTGTGCCCAGCCAGTGTCAAGCCTGTGTCTAGCCTGTGCCTAGCCAGTTTCTAGCTTGTGTCTAGCCTGTGCTTAGCCAGTGTCTAGTCTGTGCCAATCCAGTGTCTAGCCTGTGCCTAGCCAGTGTCTAGCCTGTGTCTAGCCTGTGCCTTGCCAGTGACTGGCATGTGCATAGCCTGTGCCTAGCCAGTGTCTAACCTGTGTCTAGCCTGTGCCTAGCCTGTGCCTAGCCTGTGCCTAGCCTGTGCCTAGCCTGTGCCTAGCCTGTGCCTAGCCTGTGCCTAGCCTGTGCCTAGCCTGTGCCTAGCCTGTGCCTAGCCTGTGCCTAGCCTGTGCCTAGCCTGTGCCTAGCCTGTGCCTAGCCTGTGCCTAGCCTGTGCCTAGCCTGTGCCTAGCCTGTGCCTAGCCTGTGCCTAGCCTGTGTCTAGCCTGTGTCTAGCCTGTGCCTTGCCTGAGACTGGCATGTGCATAGCGTGTGCCTAGCCAGTGTCTAGCCTGTGCCTTGCCTGTGACTGGCATGTGCATAGCCTGTTCGTAGCCTGTGTCTAGCCTGTGTCTAGCCTGTGCCTTGCCTGAGACAGGCATGTGCATAGCGTGTGCCTAGCCAGTGTCTAGCCAGTGCCTAGCCTGTGCCTAGCCAGTGTCTAGCCTTTGTCTAGCCTGTGCATAGCCTGTGTCTAGCCTGTGCCTAGCCAGTGTATAGCCTCTGTCTAGCCTGTGTCTAGTCTGTGTCTAGCCGGTGTCCAGCCGGTGTCTAGCCTGTGCCTAGCCTGTGCCTAGCCTGTGACTGGCCTGTGCCTAGCCTGTGCCTAGCTTGTGCCTAGCCTGTGCCTAGCCTGTGCCTAGCCTGTGCCTAGCCTGTGCCTAGCCTGTGCCTAGCCTGTGGCTAGCCTGTGCCTAGCCTATACCTAGCCTGTGTCTAGCCTGTGTCTAGCCTGTGTCTAGACTGTGTCTAGCCTGTGTCTAGCCTGTGTCCAGCCTGTGTCTAGCCTGTGTCTAGCCTGTGTCTAGCCTGTGTCTAGCCTTTGTCTAGCCTGTGCCTAGCCTGTGTCTAGCCTGTGTCTAGCCTGTGTCTAGCCTGTGTCTAGCCTGTGTCTAGCCTGTTTCTAGCCTGTGTCTAGCCTGTGTCTAGCCTGTGTCTAGCTTGTGCCTAGTCTGTGTCTAGCCTGTGTCTAGCCTGTGCCTAGCCTGAGTCTAGCCTGTGTCTAGCCTGTGCCTAGCCTGAGTCTAGCCTGTGTCTAGCCTGTGTCTAGCCTGTGTCTAGCCTGTGTCTAGCCTGTGTCTAGCCTGTGTCTAGCCTGTGTCTAGCCTGTGTCTAGCCTGTGTCTAGCCTGTGTCTAGCCTGTGTCTAGCCTGTGTCTAGCCTGTGTCTAGCCTGTGTCTAGCCTGTGCCTAGCCAGTGTCTAGCCTGTGTCTAGCCTGTGTCTTGCCTGTGACTGGCATGTGTCTGGCATGTGCATAGCCTTTGCCTAGCCAGTGTCTAGCCTGTGTCTAGCCTGTGCCTTGCCTGAGACTGGCATGTGCACAGCGTGTGCCTAGCCTGTGTCTAGCCTGTGTCTAGCCTGTGCCTTGCCAGAGACAGGCATGTGCATAGCGTGTGCCTAGCCTGTGTCTAGCCAGTGCCTAGCCTGTGCCTAGCCTGTGCCTAGCCTGTGCCTAGCCTGTGCCTAGCCTGTGTCTAGCCTGTGTCTAGCCTGTGCCTTGCCTGAGACAGGCATGTGCATAGCGTGTGCCTAGCCTGTGTCTAGCCAGTGCCTAGCCTGTGCCTAGCCTGTGCCTAGCCTGTGCCTAGCCTGTGTCTAGCCTGTGTCTAGCCTGTGCGTTGCCTGTGACTGGCATGTGCATAGCCTGTGCCTAGCCTGTGTCTAGCCTGTGCCTTGCCTGAGACTGGCATGTGCACAGCGTGTGCCTAGCCAGTGTCTAGCCTGTGTCTAGCCTGTGCCTTGCCAGAGACAGGCATGTGCATAGCGTGTGCCTAGCCTGTGTCTAGCCAGTGCCTAGCCTGTGCCTAGCCTGTGCCTAGCCTGTGCCTAGCCTGTGTCTAGCCTGTGTCTAGCCTGTGCCTTGCCTGAGACAGGCATGTGCATAGCGTGTGCCTAGCCTGTGTCTAGCCAGTGCCTAGCCTGTGCCTAGCCTGTGCCTAGCCTGTGTCTAGCCTGTGTCTAGCCTGTGCGTTGCCTGTGACTGGCATGTGCATAGCCTGTGCCTAGCCTGTGTCTAGCCTGTGTCTAGCCTGTGCCTAGCCTGTGTCTAGCCTGTGTCTAGCCTGTGCCTTGCCTGTGACTGGCATTAGCATAGCCTGTGCCTAGCCAGTGTCTAGCCTGTGTCTAGCCTGTGCCTTGCCTGAGACTGGCATGTGCATAGCGTGTGCCTAGGCAGTGTCTAGCCAGTGCCTAGACTGTGCCTAGCCAGTGTCTAGCCTTTGTCTAGCCTGTGCATAGCCTGTGTCTAGCCTGTGCCTAGCCAGTGTATAGCCTCTGTCTAGCCTCTGTCTAGCCTGTGTCTAGCCTGTGCCTAGCCTGTGTCTAGCCTGTGTCTAGCCTGTGCCTTGCCTGTGACTGGCATGTGCATAGCCTGTGCCTAGCCAGTGTCTAGCATGTGTCTAGCCTGTGCCTTGCCTGAGACTGGCATGTGCATAGCGTGTGCCTAGCCAGTGTCTAGCCTGTGTCTAGCCTGTGCCTTGCCTGAGACAGGCATGTGCATAGCGTGTGCCTAGGCAGTGTCTAGCCAGTGCCTAGACTGTGCCTAGCCAGCGTCTAGCCTTTGTCTAGCCTGTGTCTAGCCAGTGTCTAGCCTTTGTCTAGCCAGTGCCTTGTCTGTGCCTAGCCTGTGTCTAGCCTGTGTCTAGCCTGTGCCTTGCCTGTGACTGGCATGTGCATAGTCTGTGCCTAGCCAGTGTCTAGCCTGTGTCTAGCCTGTGCCTTGCCTGAGACAGGCATGTGCATAGCGTGTGACTAGGCAGTGTCTAGCCAGTGCCTAGACTGTGCGTAGCCAGTGTCTAGCCTTTGTCTAGCCTGTGCATAGCCTGTGTCTAGCCTGTGCCTAGCCAGTGTATAGCCTCTGTCTAGCCTCTGTCTAGCCTGTGTCTAGCCTGTGCCTAGCCTGTGTCTAGCCTGTGTCTAGCCTGTGCCTTGCCTGTGACTGGCATGTGCATAGCCTGTGCCTAGCCAGTGTCTAGCCTGTGTCTAGCCTGTGCCTAGCCAGTGTCTAGCCTTTGTCTAGCCTGTGTCTAGCCTGTGTCTAGCCTGTGCCTTGCCTGTGACTGGCATGTGCACAGCGTGTGCCTAGCCAGTGTCTAGCCAGTGCCTAGCTTGTGCCTGGCCAGTGTCCAGCCTTTGTCTAGCCTGTGTCTAGCCTGTTCCTAGCCAGCGTATAGCCTGTGCCTAGCCAGTGTCTAGCCTGTGCCCAGCCAGTGTCTAGCCTGTGTCTAGCCTGTGCCTAGCCAGTTTCTAGCTTGTGTCTAGCCTGTGCTTAGCCAGTGTCTAGTCTGTGCCAATCCAGTGTCTAGCCTGTGCCTAGCCAGTGTCTAGCCTGAGTCTAGCCTGTGCCTTGCCAGTGACTGGCATGTGCATAGCCTGTGCCTAGCCAGTGTCTAACCTGTGTCTGGCCTGTGCCTAGCCTGTGCCTAGCCTGTGCCTAGCCTGTGCCTAGCCTGTGCCTAGCCTGTGCCTAGCCTGTGCCTAGCCTGTGCCTAGCCTGTGCCTAGCCTGTGCCTAGCCTGTGCCTAGCCTGTGCCTAGCCTGTGCCTAGCCTGTGCCTAGCCTGTGCCTAGCCTGTGCCTAGCCTGTGCCTAGCCTGTGTCTAGCCTGTGCCTTGCCTGAGACTGGCATGTGCATAGCCTGTGCCTAGCCAGTGTTTAGCCTGTGTCTAGCCTGTGCCTTGCCTGAGACTGGCATGTGCATAGCGTGTGCCTAGCAGGTGTCTAGCCTGTGCCTTGCCTGTGACTGGCATGTGCATAGCCTGTGCCTAGCCTGTGTCTAGCCTGTGTCTAGCCTGTGCCTTGCCTGAGACAGGCATGTGCATAGCGTGTGCCTAGCCAGTGTCTAGCCAGTGCCTAGCCTGTGCCTAGCCAGTGTCTAGCCTTTGTCTAGCCTGTGCATAGCCTGTGTCTAGCCTGTGCCTAGCCAGTGTATAGCCTCTGTCTAGCCTGTGTCTAGTCTGTGTCTAGCCGGTGTCCAGACGGTGTCTAGCCTGTGCCTAGCCTGTGCCTAGCCTGTGACTGGCCTGTGCCTAGCCTGTGCCTAGCTTGTGCCTAGCCTGTGCCTAGCCTGTGCCTAGCCTGTGCCTAGCCTGTGCCTAGCTTGTGCCTAGCCTGTGCCTAGCCTGTGGCTAGCCTGTGCCTAGCCTATACCTAGCCTGTGTCTAGCCTGTGTCTAGCCTGTGTCTAGCCTGTGTGTAGCCTGTGTCCAGCCTGTGTCTAGCCTGTGTCTAGCCTGTGTCTAGCCTGTGTCTAGCCTTTGTCTAGCCTGTGCCAAGCCTGTGTCTAGCCTGTGTCTAGCCTGTGTCTAGCCTGTGTCTAGCCTGTGTCTAGCCTGTGTCTAGCCTGTTTCTAGCCTGTGTCTAGCCTGTGTCTAGCCTGTGTCTAGCTTGTGTCTAGCCTGTGTCTAGCCTGTGTCTAGCCTGTGCCTAGCCTGAGTCTAGCCTGTGTCTAGCCTGTGTCTAGCCTGTGTCTAGCCTGTGTCTAGCCTGTGCGTTGCCTGTGTCTTGCCTGTTTTTAGCCTGTGCCTAGCCAGTGTCTAGCCTGTGTCTAGCCTGTGCCTTGCCTGTGACTGGCATGTGACTGGCATGTGCATAGACTGTGCCTAGCCAGTGTCTAGCCTGTGTCTAGCCTGTGCCTTGCCTGAGACTGGCATGTGCACAGCGTGTGCCTAGCCCGTGTCTAGCCTGTGTCTAGCCTGTGCCTTGCCTGAGACAGGCATGTGCATAGCGTGTGCCTAGCCTGTGTCTAGCCAGTGCCTAGCCTGTGCCTAGCCTGTGCCTTGCCTGTGTCTAGCCTGTGTCTAGCCTGTGCGTTGCCTGTGACTGGCATGTGCATAGCCTGTGCCTAGCCTGTGTCTAGCCTGTGTCTAGCCTGTGCCTAGCCTGTGTCTAGCCTGTGTCTAGCCTGTGCCTTGCCTGTGACTGGCATGTGCATAGCCTGTGCCTAGCCAGTGTCTAGCCTGTGTCTAGCCTGTGCCTTGCCTGAGACTAACATTTGCATAGCGTGTGCCAAGCCAGTGTCTAGCCAGTGCCTAGCCTGTGTCTAGCCAGTGTCTAGCCTTTGCCTAGCCAGTGCCTTGTCTGTGCCTAGCCTGTGCCTAGCCTGTGTGTAGCCTGTGTCTAGCCTGTTCCTTGCCTGTGACTGGCATGTGCATAGCCTATGCCTAGCTAGTGTCTAGCCTGTGTCTAGCCTGTGCCTTGCCTGAGACAGGCATGTGCATAGCGTGTGCCTAGGCAGTGTCTAGCCAGTGCCCAGACTGTGCCTAGCCAGTGTCTAGCCTTTGTCTAGCCTGTGCATAGCCTGTGTCTAGCCTCTGTCTAGCCTCTGTCTAGCCTGTGTCTAGTCAGTGTCTAGCCGAAGTCTAGCCGGTGTCTAGCCTGTGCCTAGCCTGTGCCTAGCCTGTGACTGGCCTGTGCCTAGCCTGTGACTAGCTTGTGCCTAGCCAGTGCCTAGCCTATGCCTAGCCTGTGCCTAGCCTGTGGCTAGCCTGTGGCTAGCCTGTGCCTAGCCTATGCCTAGCCTGTGTCTAGCCTGTGTCTAGCCTGTGTCTAGCCTGTGTCTAGCCTGTGTCTAGCCTGTGTCCAGCCTGTGTCTAGCCTGTGTCTAGCCTGTGTCTAGCCTGTGCCTTGCCTGAGACAGGCATGTGCATAGCGTGTGCCTAGGCAGTGTCTAGCCAGTGCCCAGACTGTGCCTAGCCAGTGTCTAGCCTTTGTCTAGCCTTTGTCTAGCCTGTGCATAGCCTGTGTCTAGCCTGTGCCTAGCCAGTGTATAGCCTCTGTCTAGCCTCTGTCTAGCCTGTGTCTAGTCAGTGTCTAGCCGAAGTCTAGCCGGTGTCTAGCCTGTGCCTAGCCTGTGCCTAGCCTGTGACTGGCCTGTGCCTAGCCTGTGACTAGCTTGTGCCTAGCCAGTGCCTAGCCTATGCCTAGCCTGTGCCTAGCCTGTTTCTAGCCTGTGCTCAGCCTATGCCTAGCCTGTGTCTAGCCTGTGTCTAGCCTGTGTCTAGCCTTTGTCTAGCCTGTGTCCAGCCTGTGTCTAGCCTGTGTCTAGCCTGTGTCTAGCCTGTGTCCAGCCTGTGTCTAGCCTGTGTCTAGCCTGTGTCTAGCCTGTGTCTAGCCTGTGTCAAGCCTTTGTCTAGCCTGTGCCTAGCCTGTGTCTAGCCTGTGTCTAGCCTGTGTCTAGCCTGTGTCTAGCCTGTGTCTATCCTGTTTCTAGCCTGTGTCTAGCCTGTGTCTAGCCTGTGTCTAGCTTGTGTCTAGCCTGTGCCTAGCCTGTGACTGGCCTGTGCCTAGCCTGTGTCTAGCCTGTGTCTAGCCTGTGTCTAGCTTGTGTCTAGCCTGTGCCTAGCCTGTGACTGGCCTGTGCCTAGCCTGTGCCTAGCTTGTGCCTAGCCTGTGCCTAGCCTGTGCCTAGGCTGTGCCTAGCCTGTGCCTAGCCTGTGGCTAGCCTGTGCCTAGCCTGTGTCTAGCCTGTGTCTAGCCTGTGCGTTGCCTGTGTCTAGCCTGTGTCTAGCCTGTGCCTAGCCTGTGTCTCTAGCCTGTGTCTAGCCTGTGCCTTGCCTGTGACTGGCATGTGCATAGCCTGTGCCTAGCCAGTGTCTAGCCTGTGTCTAGCCTGTGCCTTGCCTGAGACTGGCATGTGCATAGCGTGTGCCTAGCCAGTGTCTAGCCAGTGCCTAGCCTGTGCCTAGCCAGTGTCTAGCCTTTGTCTAGCCAGTGCCTTGTCTGTGCCTAGCCTGTGCCTAGCCTGTGCCTAGCCTGTGCCTAGCCTGTGTCTAGCCTGTGTCTAGCCTGTGCCTTGCCTGAGACTGGCATGTGCATAGCGTGTGCCTATCCAGTGTCTAGCCTGTGTCTAGCCTGTGTCTAGCCTGTGCCTTGCCAGAGACTGGCATGTACAGAGCGTGTGCCTAGCCAGTGTCTAGCCTGTGTCTAGCCTGTGCCTTGCCTGAGACAGGCATGTGCATAGCCTGTGCCTAGCCATTGTCTAGCCTGTGTCTAGCCTGTGCCTTGCCTGTGACTGGCATGTGACTGGCATGTGCATAGCCTGTGCCTAGCCAGTGTCTAGCCTGTGTCTAGCCTGTGCCTTGCCTGAGACTGGCATGTGCATAGCGTGTGCCTAGCCAGTGTCTAGCCTGTGTCTAGCCTGTGCCTTGCCAGAGACTGGCATGTGCATAGCGTGTGCCTAGCCAGTGTCTAGCCTGTGTCTAGCCTGTGCCTTGCCTGAGACAGGCATGTGCATAGCGTGTGCCTAGCCTGTGCCTTGCCTTTGACTGGCATGTGCATAGCCTATGCCTAGCCAGTGTCTAGCCTGTGTCTAGCCTGTGCCTTGCCTGAGACAGGCATGTGCATAGCGTGTGCCTAGGCAGTGTCTAGCCAGTGCCTAGCCTATGCCTAGCCAGTGTGTTAGCCTTTGTCTAGCCTGTGCATAGCCTGTGTCTAGCCTGTGCCTAGCCAGTGTATAGCCTCTGTCTAGCCTGTGTCTAGTCAGTGTCTAGCCGGTGTCTAGCCGGTGTCTAGCCTGTGCCTAGCCTGTGCCTAGTCTGTGACTGGCCTGTGCCTAGCCTGTGACTAGCTTGTGCCTAGCCAGTGCCTAGCCTATGCCTAGCCTGTGCCTAGCCTGTGGCTAGCCTGTGGCTAGCCTGTGCTCAGCCTATGCCTAGCCTGTGTCTAGCCTGTGTCTAGCCTGTGTCTAGCCTGTGTCTAGCCTGTGTCCAGCCTGTGTCTAGCCTGTGTCTAGCCTGTGTCTAGCCTGTGTCTAGCCTGTGTCTAGCCTGTGTCTAGCCTGTGTCTAGCCTTTGTCTAGTCTGTGTCTAGCCTGTGTCTAGCCTGTGTCTAGCCTGTTTCTAGCCTGTGTCTAGCCTGTGTCTAGCCTGTGTCTAGCCTGTGTCTAGCCTGTGTCTAGCCTGTGTTTAGCCTGTGCCTGTCTAGCCTGTGTCTAGCCTTAGTCTG